>JBAIZL010000001.1:15815000-15982500 GCA_036971475.1 Prosapia bicincta | reverse complement strand
TCTTCCTTCTCGCTCACTGGTAAAGATAAAAGGGGACAATTGTATACAAATTGGGGCAGGAAGCAATGCAGTGGACACCATCCTCATACCCTATCAGTTTAGGGGCAGCTTTACTCACCTTAAACCTATGTCGTAACTCTAACTGAGGAGAGATAAAGGATGTAGATGTCTCCACAAACCGGCAGTTTCCCCTTAAACCTGTAAATAAGTTGTAAATCCTTCCGTATCTCTATCAAGGAGACACCAGATAGCTGCTTGAATCCAATAGTAAATAAATATCCGACTCTCTTCCATTTTCATTATTCAATTGTTTGTTTTGTACTGCAGTAATCAGACAATGAATTCAAGGTTTGTAAATATATATAGAACTATGGTGAACTTTCTGATCAGGTAGGCTGTGCAGGACAGGGGCATTTCTCACTTGTGCAGAGTCGCACAACACGCACCTGAAGTGCCTCTGTATGATGGATGGGAAATGTTTACAAGTTACACCCTTGGGTAAAGAGAACGGATAAATAAGAGTAGATGAAATAAAAGTAGGTCTAAAAAAGGCTTCGTTGGTCCTGCTAGAACATTATCGCTCGCGTGGGAAGGGTAACATATCTTCTCTCTACCAGAATCGCAGAGAGGTTCCTCGCCACTGACAGGATCTCAACCCTCCCTGTACGGTCCAGATTCCCCTGCTACAAGACGAGAAGTGCGATTTAACACATTAACTACTTCCTTTCTCACTTTGTAGAGCTTGAACTATCTAAGAAAATGTTCTAGAAAAATTTTTAAAAAACATTCTTTTATATTTGTAAAGAAATCAAAAATGCATTCATCCGTATTTGGCAGATGATGTAATTATTAAAGAACAAGAGCGTAAAGGATAGACCCCCTTAGAGTAGGATGCTTCAGGTAAGCGATCCTACACACGAGATGTCATGCTATCCTGTATCTGGGTGATGATTTCCTTACCTTAATCCTATTTCTATTCAGAACCTTTGCAATCCTTCAGGGGCGATTACAGTTCTACTAGCCTATCACCTTAAAACTAAAAATAAAACATTATTAAATGTTTTTTAAACTAATAATAATTTTAAATTTGTGTTTTACGCTATCTATACATTTCACCAAAATTGACGTTGACTTATTTTTTAACGTAATGCTTTCCATTTCTCATTTTCTTGCCCGAAACGGGCTCTAAACTCAACATTTTGTCATTAACTTTTTGCAAATTTCGATTGTAAAACAGCCATCCTCAGAGGCAACAAAAAACTGATTTACTATGGTATGTAATTTATCCCTTTCCTTTACTGCTAAATATTAGAAAACAATGTTAAGTGGTAAGTCAGCTGGTTTTCGTTGCCTCTTAGGATGGCTGTTTTACAACCAAACGTACAAAAGGTAATTGAAAAATTATCGTAGATAGAGGGTGTTTCGTGTTGTGCATTACAAATTCATTACCGATTTGTTCCAAAATAGCGATTGTTTTTTTTTAGTTCAAAATGTTTTTCACCAGTAACATTTACTAAAATATTTCTTGAAATAAACTGTCGAAATCAAGAATGAATAAACGTCGGGAAACATAGTCTTATACTTATAATTAGATCTTTTACAGTAAATAAAAACATAACACAAAGGAAATTTAAATCTGAATAACACGACACAGCCTACTGCATATTCAACAACGTTACGGGCATGACCTGGGTTATTTTTAAATTATGATTACACAAAATTCACGTCAATTTATTAGCCTCGAAGCGTTTGCTAATAATAGTGTAAGGGAAGTGAACGCGCGATAGGTGTGTTTCCTGAAGTGACTGCATACTGATTAGGACAAGCCTTCAGTCTTATGCGTTAAAGACAGAACTGTTACGTCTAGCCAAGTTCCGCACAAAGAGACTATTCAAACCGCAAAAACTAAAGGTTTTGTGTATAGTTTTTGACGTTAATACAGTATAGAATATAAGGAAAATAAGTAATTATTCTCTCACAAAAATGTTTAATTTTAGTCAAACGCGTTTCTTAAACAATGTCTTCGTCAGTACAAGACTGACGTAACAGACAATAAAAACAACATTATCGTTTAAGAATGAAAGTTTTATTGCAAGTTCGAATGAGTTTTGTTGTTGTTTTTATCCTGCAACAAAATTTATATGTAAAAATGTATTGATATAATTTGTTAATATTCATAAGTTTATTGAGAATAGGAAAAATAATTTTTTTAAAATATTTATTTCTTAAACAATGATAGATTGAATAATTCAACAATAATCAAACAATGGTTTTTGTCTGCGTAAACTAAACCTAATTTAATACCAATTTAACTCATTAATATTGCAAACAAAATACTAATTTTTAAAAATTATTATGAATTTGAAAACAAAAATGTTTCAAAAAACTAATTTTAAAAGGTTTTATAAATGTTTTAATTTGAAAATACATTAATTTTTCACTCTAACCCTAGATGTACATTTCAGTTAAAAGGTAAGCATCTTCAGAAGTTCTGTATTACTGACTACTTGCAAAGATTCTTACCTTCTAACTGAAGGGTTAGTGTTAAAGCATATATTGTTAGACGTTTTGTGTCTTATTTATTATACTATCTTATCCCTGAAGATTTTATATTTAATAAATAAAATTGGGTTTTCGGGTTTTATCGATTTAATTCATTTTTCACAGTTTAAATTTATTAAATTAGTAATATAACTTAAATAAATATGCCTTACAATACAACTAGCCCTTATTTACAACTTTAAATATTTAAGGCTGGAGATCTAGTAGTGAGGGGGTATCTGAATGCTAACCTATAAGTCCTCTTTTCTATTCTTAATAACACCTAAAGTTTTCTGGGTGATTTTTCAGCCCTCAAGCCCTACTGCGAAAATTCGTATCTAGAATCAAACCTAGGGTATTAATGGGTGGTTGAATAATAGTACTGTTTCGTCAAATTCCTTGAATACCGTAAAAACCAAATAAGGTAGCTCTACATTATACCATGTCACATGTTATAAGGAAAAATTTACTTTTTTCATTATGAATGTTCTTATTTTAGTTGAGAGAAGAAAATACACGAAGATATTCTATTCTTCCTTTACCATAATGATTATGTCAATTTACTGCCTAGATGGGGTAGTGGGCCTACTATTCACCTCAGACTTTCTCAAACCTTACCCAACAGTGATAATCCAATATAATTTCAGTTTTGAGTGAAGAAGGTCATCCAAAGAAGGTCCGTTGACAAAGAAGCCGGACACTTCAGGGTCAGGTCTTGATCAAGATGGATTTATAGCGGTGGACATTCATAATAGGAATTTATTAGCTGCAAAATCTTGTATCGGTATTTCAATGATGACCGATTGCAATTCACTTTGCCCGACAATCAAAAAGGTAGACAAGCGAAAGAGTACAATGCTGTGGTTTTAAAGGACATCCGAGCATGCATTACACTTTATAAAGCAATGCTTCTGTATCAAGTTGGAAAATTATTTAAAGGTTTTCGCTAAAGGGTGAGTATAATTAAACAACATCTAACTCACAATGACTCATACTTTATTTTGTCCAATGCGGTTCAATTTCGTCATCCACATAATGGCTAGGAATATAATTAAACAACGTCTAACTCACAATGACTCATACTTTATTTTCTCCAATGCGTTTCAATTCCGTCATCCACATAATGACTAGGAATATAATTAAACAACATCTAACTCACAATGACTCATACTTTATTTTCTCCAATGCGGTTCAATTTCGTCATCCACATAATGACTAGGAATATAATTAAACAACATCTAACTCACAATGACTCATACTTTATTTTCTCCAATGCGTTTCAATTCCGTCATCCACATAATGACTAGGAATATAATTAAACAACGTCTAACTCACAATGACTCATACTTTATTTTCTCCAATGCGGTTCAATTTCGTCATCCACATAATGACTAGGAATATAATTAAACAACGTCTAACTCACAATGACTCATACTTTATTTTCTCCAATGCGTTTCAATTCCGTCATCCACATAATGGCTAGGAATATAATTAAACAACGTCTAACTCACAATGACTCATACTTTATTTTCTCCAATGCGTTTCAATTCCGTCATCCACATAATGACTAGGAATATAATTAAACAACGTCTAACTCACAATGACTCATACTTTATTTTCTCCAATGCGGTTCAATTTCGTCATCCACATAATGACTAGGAATATAATTAAACAACATCTAACTCACAATGACTCATACTTTATTTTCTCTAATGCGGTTCAATTTCGTCATCCACATAATGACTAGGAATATAACTAAACACATTCCTTCCTGTAACTGCCTATAGTTTAAATGGCGATAAGGATATAAACTTCAAGATTTCAAAGTCTCACGTTTAAACAATTGATATCATCCTAGTGAATTATGAGACAACTTTCCTGTGCAACTCTTATTTAATTGACGTCATCGATTCAATTTAAATTGGTGAGATTTTATAATAATGTTCAATATTGACAAGGACCAGAGAGTATAATTGCGTGGTTCAGTCACTGACGATGATTAAATAAAAATTACACAAGAAAGTCGTCTCATATTAAACTAGATTTATTTCTATTGTTTAATTATTACTAATTGTATTCTGGAAGTGGTTATTATTCAGTTACTACCTTTGCTCTCTATCTAAGCTCAGTTTTGTATATTAGAACTGACGATGAGTTGCTCTAGAGCCCAGCAATCTTGAGCATATTCTGGAGAGGAGTGTCAGTATTTATAGTAAATATTTTTGAAAAAACACAATCTTACGACTACATGTGTTGATTAGTAAGAACCTAATCAAAACCTAAACCAGACGTTTTAGCAAGATAATCTAAAGACATTACAGAACTCAACGCATATGGCTTTTTGAGCGATTTAAATGCAGGTCAAAGTTACCAAACGTAATAAGGAAAGGAGAAGAGAGAATGAATTAATAGCTATCACAAACTAAAGTTCACATACTGCATGGACACAGATGCAAACTGTTCACATTAGACACTACTGACTGTGTCCCGAAAACAAAACTTATGTAAAATGAGGTTGGAAGTATAAGGTCAAAAATTAACCACATCCTACAAGCAAATGAACAATATTAGTAATTTAATGAGTATGGAGGATGAATTTGTAGATTTAAACTATCATAAACTAAAGATCTGCAGATACAGAAATGCAATAATATTTTTCGTTATATTCAAAAATATAATGTAGGTTAACTGTGGCAAATGTATTTACTAGCAACAACTCATTATATAAAATTGAATAACACATTTTATTTATAAATGAAAACATTCTTTACCCCATTGTGTCTTGAATATGGCGGGTGGTTGTTCAAAGAGCGTTGGTAGCTGTCAACAACTTAGTTATAAGATTATTTCCAATGTCTGGTGAACAATGAAGACTTGAGACAGTTTTGCATTAATGGAACAAGTACTCGTTATGTAATTGCAAACAATTGCAATGCACGTAGGATGATAATCATCAGGTCAGGAAGTTATCAGATTAGGAGCATAGCGTCGCTAAGTAAAGGAATCCTATGGCCAATGGCCGACCAAAGGCCGACCAAAGGCGTTGCGACATCATCTCCGAGAATGCCAGTTACTCGTTTCACCTATTTACATGTATTTTCAATGATTTGTTGCAACTATGAGTTTAGTGTGTGTTTTAATAGATTTAAAAAATCATAAATTCGTAATAAATTTAAAATTGTATAACCCTATCCTTTAAGTAGTACTTTAGACTAAATTTAAAACTGACTAAATTTTACATTCAATTAAATTTAGTCAAAGTAAACATTTTAGACTAAACTTTTACTGGTATTATGAAGCCAATAAAAGGATTAATTCTAGCATTGTAATAAGGGGATATATATAATTTGTATGTAATAACAACTATCTTTGTGTAAAATGTCTGTAACCTCGAGTAGCAATGTACAAAGAAAGTTATAGAAGCAGGAAATCTAGACTTATAACTCCAGATAACCAATTTAAATGAAAACTTTGTTAATATTTAATACAGTGAAAAATAAATTTCTGAACATTATAATGTGACATTTATTACAAGTTCGTGAACACTAACTGAAATTATGGGGAAACGTTGTTTTGAGGCGTTTTCTTCCACTACTTAAAAAACCAGTCTTCCATTGACATCACTTTCTATATAGTAACTTTCTCAGTCAGTAGGTCTACTGCGAAGTAAAATTAGAAGTTTGTATAAAAATACATTGATTTCATAACTCGATGTAGTTCAGTTTAATATGAAAAACCTACTATTAGCCTCTGAGAGGCGGAACTATGCTAAGTACATGAATGGTTTGAAGTGAGAATAAAACCTAATCCGGAGCAGGCTACAAAAGTACACAGACTATTACTCAAAGTTCTTGGCCAAAAGAAGCAAAAGTATATGACTATTTCAAACCTAATACACTCCTTATAACAATAAGTTATTACATAAATATGCACATACTCTGTTACTTTCCTACTGTAAATATGTTCTATTTACGTTTATTTTATAAATAAGTTAGTATTGACAACACTTTTAAAAATTTGAGTTAACCATTATTTATAGATTAAGGAAATTAGATGTTCCTATTCTTTAAACCTTCACGTCATTGCTCCCATTGGTACGTTACCAGATGT
This sequence comes from Prosapia bicincta, assembly GCA_036971475.1. Classification (NCBI taxonomy): domain Eukaryota; kingdom Metazoa; phylum Arthropoda; class Insecta; order Hemiptera; family Cercopidae; genus Prosapia; species Prosapia bicincta. Next base: position 15,975,849 of record JBAIZL010000001.1, on the reverse strand, counting down.
CTTAATAATGCACACGGTGACCTATGGGGAAACATTCAGGACTTCAAGTATTATAAACATTCCCACTTGGGTCAGCAAAAAAAATTATATTTTAGTTACTTTTTATTAAATAAATAAAATTATTATAAACAAAGTAGCATAACATATAATTGTATTATCTGTTCGACCACACACCCTATAACACAAAATCAGCCCTCTTATTGAATCATATATTATCACCTATTTAAGCCAAACTGAACGAAATAACTATATTGCAGACCTTCTCCTTTTAGTGAAACGTTTTTATCCCATATAAAACTAAAATTATCTAATTAAATTTAATTATTGTATTAATATTTGAAAACAATGTATTAACGTAAAGCATCATAAACAGGTTTAAAAAAATGAATTTGAACAAGAGGCAGAGTGTGAACTAATAGAAGGAATTGAAATAATGAAAGAAATTCACATATATTATCACAGGTCTGGAAACCCTTCGGTAACGAGTTACTGGTGGCGAAATATTTTAATTGGATTTTAGTTTCGCCATTACTATAGAGAGTTTTTAATGCCTGGCGGTGAAACTTTTAGTGGATTTTATGTAAAATTAATAGAAATATTTGATAATACATGACCCATATCTAAAAACTGTTGTACATTTCAAGACATATGACGAAATACCTAAACCTCAATCTGGAAAACCACGTTACGTGTAGGTTTCAAGCGCATTAACCTTCTCACATCATTAACAAATACGTATAATTTGTAGAAAAAACAAAACATATAGAGGCTTTATCTTAAAAGGATGAAATTAAATAGGCTCCTGATAGACACATACAAGGTTTAAAAGTTGACTTTTCAACACTTTTATCTTAAAGCGGTGGAATATGCAACTCGCCTTTAGTTGTTCCTGGACCATGTTCTGTATCAGTGTTTACAGATGGAAGGGCATTTCCAACATGCTCCTGAGGGCCATAAAGAACATCAAGGGATTCAACATAGACCTGGCAAAGGGTTGGGGCGAATTGGTACTGCTCTGGTTTAGCATGAAACAAAGTGTGAAGCTTTAATCTAAAAATTATTTCCTTTAAGTTTGTGTGTGTGTGTGTGTGTGTGTGCGCGCGCGCGTGTGTATGTGTGTGGTTTGATTATAACGGAGACACTAAAATCCAAACGAAGGCTTTCGCCAGCTGTAACTTGTTACATGTCGTATGATTGTAGGGTTAAACATTTCCAACCTACAGAGGGAGACACAGGTCATTTCACTTGTACTTCTCAGGCGTAATTGCAGAGTTACAGATTCATACCTGCCCAACGCCTCCTCAAAACCGCAGATTTATGTTCAGTCCTTGTCAAAGGTTAATGCAATCGATTTATTTCCTCCAACAATGCAAGGACAATGCCGGCACTATTAACAATCGGCGACAGTATAAACGGCAGTCACTTTCTCGCGTCGCCCATTCCTAGTTTATTTATTTACTTTTCACAAGAGATATAAAACAACCGTAAAATCTTTAGAAAAGAAATACGCCAGAGAAAGTGTTGAATCTGTGATTAAAGTATTTTGTAACAGTAGACTTTTGTAGGCTTTGTTGTTTTCGTTTTATAGCTGTTGTTACGCTGAACAGTTGAGAGAGGACTTGTTTAGCCAGAGAGGTTTAGAAAGGGAGGTAAAGATTCTTACAATGGGTTTCGTAAGTTCAAATTTATTGAATGATTTTAACTTACTGAAGTGGAGTGTGCAGAGAAATAAGTCGGCGAGCAGTGGAGGGGTGGCGTCGTGACGTCATAAGGTGTGGAGGCGTGGCGTCGCATGGCGGACTCCACCAAAGCCATTATGCTACGGCATTTCCACTCTGAAACATTTAAATTTTTATTTAAACTTTATATGTTTTATCTTACACAATAAATCAAGAAACTAACAATTATGTGAGCTTAACTTGAGCGTTTAATTAATTAAAACATTGAGTTTCGTTTTTTCTTATGCTCATATTTTCTACTTCTAATTCTGAAAGATGCCACTATCTGGTATCCCTCTTAATAATAGTTCCCCTTCTGGTTTTCTTGTAAGAACACGGTTAAATAGGGCCTGCCAATTTAAATCTACGAATAAGAGGTTTTCTGTTGGCAACATAATACCCTGGCGTATATGTAGAATCTGTATAACATCTACTTTCACTGAAAAATATATTGCTAGCACGCACACGCACGCACGCTCAAACGTACGCAAGTACGCGCGCACACACACACACACATGATGTATATATGTATATATACATCACATCCCGAGACGATTACGGCTGGAGTTTCGGAACTGTGATAGTTAAAGAACCTGAAAATCTATACTTTTTGTGTACACAAACATCAATCATCTATGGATCATATAATTATAACATATTATTATAAACAATAGTAATATATATATTAGCTTTTAATATTTAATATAAGTATTTAATGTATAATATTTAGTTTATATGTATTTAAATTTGCAGCACTTTTTTCTTGTATTCAGTTATCACTTACACTTTAATGTACTTAAACAATACTCTTAGTTGCTATATTTACGAGTCTACTTTTGAGAACTTTTCTCGAAAGTAATTAATTAGCTTTTAAAAGTAGACTCGCAAATATAGCAAGTAAGAGTCTTGTTTAAGTACATTACAGTGTTAGTGTTATTGAATGTAATATAATATATAATTATTATTATAAATTATTACATTTATTAATACATTAAATTTCCCTATTATTTTAGTAGATGCAACCGATAGCCGACATTCATTCCAAAGAAACGATTATTTTATAACCTCCCCAAGGTTTATCTCTAAGCGAAAGTACTTTTGAAATATGACTTCTTTTTCGAGTTATTCGATATCGTAAGAAATTTTAGGGAGGAAACGACGAAGCGGAACTCCAAAAACGTTTTACTCAAGAACTTAAGAATTTCAACCCGACTTTACAACGTCGCGTTGGCATTAAGTATAGGAGATTTTTTCAGTGTAAGAGCCCCCGCAATGTTATATAAAATAGAAGGGGAATTAAGGTGATTATCCGCAATGCGTTGCAAAGCGCCTCCATACATTAACTGTAACGACAGCTCCGCTAACTGCTAACATCGGTTATATTTAGTTGGCATTATTGAAGGCCATTCCCGACGGCCGTGGGAGACTCTGATGACCTCGCCGCTACCTATCATCACGATGTCTGCACAAGATTTCTTCGTGAATTCTTTACAATTAAACATTAAAAAGCTCTAAACGTCGGGTACCACTGTGTTGCGATTGGTTTTATTTTGGCGGTTTTATGTATATTAGCGGGTGCTCTTAAATTTGTGAAATACATTTTTCAAAGATATTTTGAATAATTAATTACAATAATGGTAACCGTTTGTTACTATCAAAGACATAGGTTAATACAATTTTCACAAAATTTATTAATAAAAAAGATCGAATTAGAAATGTTTCAGTTTCTCCTATTATTCCACATATTGCTCACATAGGCCCTATATCTTCTTCAAATTTTCAATCTTTAATAAAATACTCCTTTTCATCCAATAAAGTTTAAATACATGTTTTTTAAATTAGCAATGGATGGCATTCAAGGTTAATTCGGTTTTTTCATATATTATTCATTATTTTTACTTTAAAAAAATTGATGCCTTAAATTGGATTCGAACTGTACAACTACCGATTTGAATTTCAGCAACCTGGGACAGCCAACTTCCCGATAGCTAGAAACCTTATTCTTACAGAGCTATATGAAATTTTGTTGGCCCCCACCAGGTTGTCGTCCAAACGTCCATTGCATTGTACAACCCTCCCGGTTTTATTTTTGCTCTATTGATGTTGTCAAAAATTGTTGTTATGGTTACCATACAATATCGAAAATAATACTTTGGAAAAAATTACACCCTTTTGGTTGGGTTAGTTTTAATAATTAATTTCGCTTTCTATTTTTGCCACTTGATATTATGGTTCTGTCATATCTATATACACGTTTATATCAAATTTTAATTATTTAATAAAAAGTAACTAAAATAAATTTCTCTTTGTTGACGTAAGTAGGAATTTACTTCAAAATATTTTTTTATATTAATGGTTTGTTCCCACTATCTCAAAAATTGCCCCTTCTCAGGTACAGTTTGCAATAGGTTTTGTGGTGTTAAAACTTACATAAAATGTTATAAGTAAACTTCAGCTAACATGAATAAAGTTAGACCTAATCATTAAAGCGTTTGGTAGAGAAGAAATCATCTTCAAAATCAAGTCACCAATGCAATGCAATGAAAAGAAATCTAGCATGAAAAATATCGATACTTTAAAATGCTTTGGTGCCATTCCGAGCCCTTTAATTTTTTCAACAACAGTTTGAAGTTAAAACAGAATAGGATTCTGCGTAGGTGGAATCGACCAGAGGGAGTAGCGATTAAAGCTGTCTGAGCTAATAGGAAATTCACATCTTACTGCTTGGGTGAGCCTTTTTGCCAATTCGACGTTAAACTTCCGTTCGTCGCTCAGTGACATCGTAACTGTGGTGGAGTAATTTACTAGTGGTGTATCTTTCTTCGTTCTCCAATTTCAGTCACTCGCAGTGGCGGGTTGACTGTCAGGGCTTTCGAACTGACAACATGGCATCCCTACCCTGCCACAGACTCATTCCTATTCTACTTTAAATCAGAGTATAATGTCATTAAAATATCCTCGTAACCAACGTAACATTTTTGTTCTCATTCGATCCCCTCCCCATTTATTGGTAGGTTCATATTTATTGAAAAAACCTGTGTCAATATACAAACCAAAATACTCACTTTATCTAATTTTGTATGGTTCTTACGACCAGTAAACACCTTAAGGTAAATTTCAGTTGCGATTTTATCATAATGCTATAACACATTCTTAAGAAAAGCTCGAGGAATTCAATAGTATTTCTAATTGCTCACAGAAATACAGCAATCATGTATCTAAGGTGACGTACCTCAAATAGACCTACTCTCTATCGGAGGGAAGGGATATGTTTATCGGCTGCTCAGTGTGTTATTTAAATGTATTCTGCAAGCTTCTTGAAATTAACGTAAATTTCTTAATATAATCATCTTTATTTCTCTTAGAAATATTGGCACACATTTGAACACATTTTCCTGCCTTTCCTAACATCATAGCATCATTCTTCTTTAACGCGTTTCGCATTAACTCCATTGTAAAATGTTTAAAATATACTATTTTCAAACTAAGTAATTTGATAATGGACTTAATCCGACACGCGTCAAAGAAGAATATTGTTTTGTTAGAAAATGCATAAGAATGTACTAAAATGTGATAAAGTAACTTTAGAAGTTCCTGATATCCGTCATCTCAAAGGGAAAGTAAATCGTATGGAGCATTTCTGTAATAATAGGGAAACCTATTGAAAGGGCTTATTTCTCTTTCCTGTAATAAATCTTTCTGTGCAGTTTTCCTAGACCTTGATTTCAATACTTCTTAAGATCAACAAGAACCTAAAATGTGAAAGACTGAAAGTTCAAATGCATTATTAACCATTTGCAAGTTGTGATTTATTAAAGCAACTTCCAAGATTCATGTAGAAGTCGGGAAAGGGAGATTATTCTATTTAGCTAAGATAAAATATTTACTGATTCCATACGCAATATAGCAACCAAGCACTGTGTTAAGGTTCATTTCAGCTGCAGCTGTATCTTTTATATCCAGCTTTGTACCGTTACTTCTAAACCCGGAATCACGACTTTAAAATGAGCAATCTGTGCAAATGGAGGCCTTATTGAAAGCTTTTGTCTCTCAGTGTAGGGCACCTGTTATTATCCGTCCCATATCCCTGGAATAACTGTTCTTTACTCAGTTCACATTTTCTAACCTACTTACTTTAACAAGTTATAAAACTATGTAACTGTTTTTATCTTATAGATATTATAAGTTTGATTTACAGAGCTGTTGTTTAAGATTGAAAGTCTTTTTTATTTCTTGTTATTTTTTATTTATTTATTTTATTAAGAGCAAAACGTTTCCAGATGCTGGGGAGGAGGAAATAAAGCCTTCAGTTTATGGCACATAGGTCTCGACGTTACCTAGAACAAGGACCAAGGCTACGGGGTACAAAGACACCTGCCTTTAAATAGGTCTAGAGCAGGTCTACTTCCAGCAACCAACTCTACCCACGGTTTTCTTCTACTTCCAGGACCGGAGGATCATAATGTTCTTGGCCTTATACATGTTCCTATTTCTTACAACGAGAGGAACAAGTAGGCATGTTTATGTTTCCGATAGAGAGTACCTTCAAGCTTATGCGTGATACCATAACTTCCGTTCCAGGGGCTTTATATCTCTAACTTTATATTTATACTCCTTCCCTGGTCTTCGTAAGCGATGATGCTCGTACTGGTTGACTGCATTAAAACCACATAAAGAGAAAATAATATATTGTTTCAATATTGTTTCAAGTTTTGTATAACGTGACCTCGGAAAATCATTGTGTTTGCTTGCGACCGCTCTATAAAAACTTTAAAAATTTTATGACCTTCCACACCAGAGTATTGCGTATTTTAAAGGATGCAGTAGTACCAACTTAAATATTTTTAAAGAGATCAATATTGTTACCTTGATTGGGGTCAAGTTAGTTAACGTTTCCTGAACTTGTATTGTTCAAAGGCACTAAATAATAATCATTTTCAAATTTAAATTGTTTAGTTTAGAAACTCCCACGCACTCGTGGCTGAGTTCCAAATCCGCGCCGCCCTCGTAATGGCAGCTCTCGATACCATATTCGACTAGACATTAGCGAGTGCGAACAAGGAGGTGGAAAGGTGGTGAACGGGAAGAATGTAGTCGAGGGCACCTGCAAACGGTTGCGTGTTTATTAACTATTTTTTGCATGCACACGGTTCTGAGCTCCTAAAACCGCTCGGATATAGTGATGGCCGATTCTGCCACATTCGTCTCTTATTACACAATAGCATACGTTTTATTTATCTAGGTCAAGATAGACCATCCGCTTGAAACGTTTACTCAAACTAAAACAGAAATGCAGTGAGTTGTAACTAGTAGCCTACCTTTAGTTTTAAACTGAACTACAATAGTTGGAACATATATTTTGTACTAATTATAATTCCCTGATGATGTCATTATCATCGAAACGCGTTTGATTCAATAATTTATGAGTTGTGATTAAGTGATCATTATTAAAGAACTTTAATGAGGAAATTCAGTTTCGGTATTGTTTTATTTAGATGAAAATATACGAATTTAAACGAAATTTAAATTACATTCACATATAAATATTATGTTTTAAAGCAAATAAATTCAAACTAAAAGCATTATATTTAAACAACTTTTCATTATCATATTGTTACGAATAAGACAAAAGTACTTAGTTAATTTCTACTTTTGAAACAAGTCGTTTAAACAAAAATTTGTAAAAGTCAATTCCTACTTTAGTCAACATAAAAAGCTTTTTTTCCAGTTACTAGTTATTGATTTATTACAATTATATAAATAAAGTAACATAACCTATGAGTTAAAACAGCTGTTCTAACACATAACCAATAAAGTAATATCAGCTGTTATTAGAAATCATATGTTAACACAAATTTTAAGGCAAATGGGACGAAATAACTATATTGCATACCTTGTCCATCTTGTGAAAAGTTTTCCTCCTTTATAAATCTAAAATTATTTTATTAAATTTAATGAATGAATTATTATTTGAAAAAAACTGTATAACATCATTTATCATCCACTGCAAGTTTAAAAAAGTATATTTGATCTTGAGGGGGTGAATCAAAAGTATTTTATTAACGATTGAAAATCAGAACTATATATATATATATATATATATAGGCCCCTATATATACACATATACATACACACACACACACACACACATATATATATATATATGTATATATATACATATATACACACACACACACACATATATATATATATATATATATATATATATATATATATATATACATAAGGAGAGTGTGAACTAGTGGAAGGAATTGAACAATATAAAAAAAACAACTAGAAGTGAGAATAACTTTTCAGTTTTCTTGTAAACGACACTTTCAAATGGTTGGAACGAAACGCGGTGACGAGTGGCACAAAGGTCGGTCAACCGAAGGCAGCTAATCAGGCGTGGCAACGCGGGGATAAAAGTAAAAGGAACAAATTGTGCCTTTATTGACTGGAAATGTCGGACCCGAGACGGCATTATGTAATCTGACGTTGGCTATAGGCGGACGAAAGTGAAATGAGGTCTACCGAAGAAAACCGTTGCCGACAGCCATTGCTTTGTAGGCCTACAATATCCATATCATTAGTTGGGATAATTATTGTAACGAAAAGATTAATGACTTCAACGCCTGTAAGCGAGATAGAGCTAGTATTGGAAAATAAACAGTTTTCAAAGAATTACTTTGGGACAACTTTTAATACTTTGAAAAAGATTTAATTTGGAATTATATTTTCTTTGATATGGAAATACAAACAAGGCAATCAAAAACGAAAAAAAATAATACCAAGTCAAAACAAAGAACTTATTTCCTCATACTCGTTTCTAAAATAAATTCAACATCGTTAGTGAGTATAATTACACAAAATCTAAGCTATAACTAGAATGACAAACATTTACATGCTGCGTGATTGCCGTACAAGATGCCACTTGTAATATATTCGAGTAAATGTAAAATGTTTCTGCTTACATTACAATATTTTTCTTTGTTGATGCGTTTTGAAATGACTTCATTTCCAAAACTTAAATAGTGGGTACTATTTAAATTGTTAGTACAGTGAAAATGGAGTCATTCCGAAACACGTCAACAAAGGAAAATATTGTAATGTTAGCAAAGGCAGAAAAATGTACTGGAATGTATAAAAAATATTCCTAACAGGAGAGAAGATGAGTATATTAAGAACGGCACTTGTAATCTTATTGTAAACTTTCTATAGGCCTATAGCTTAAAATTTGAGAATTTAATACTCAGTGATGCTTGTGGCTTTATCATCGAATCGCGCGTGGGACATTACATTATTGGTCGTGAGTAGCTTTTCGTTATTATTTAAATATTTCCGTTGCTCCAAAGCTAAACTCAAATTTTGGGGCAAAGATATTTTAATATGAGATAGTCTGAGTTCTCTAAACAATAGACATACATCTATACTGTCATAAATATTTTACTTTTCTAAATAACAACAATGTTTAGCAACGGATGATTAGCATAATCCTATAACTCTGGCCGTTTTGTCACAAAATTGTACCACTAAACACCTTCCCTTACGCCTTGTTTTTCCGTTGATTTAAATATATAGTTACTTCGTCAAACCCTAATGGTGGCCAACCGACGCGAACCATCACCGTATAGACAGTATTCCAATCACAAAGAAAGAATTCAGGAATAACCCCGGGGACTCTGTACTAAAGTTCTTCTTACAGCTAACAACACGTAACCAATGTTTGGCCAGATAGAGATAACCTTAAATAAAAGATTCATACAGCACAAGTCCTACATAATGTTTGAACATATTTAAAGTAACCTAACTTTAATAATGCAAATATCTAATAATTTGTGCGTGTTTATTATCTACAATTAATCGATATGTTATTTAACACCTGTTGTCGTTGATTTATGATTAGATATGTAATTTTGAATTAATAGTATTTTTTTAAACTGTTTACAATTTTTAAATAAATACTTGCGTCCGTTGTTTCAGAATGTTATTATTATTTTCAATTTAAAACTCTGATTACCTCGACAATTATCGCTTGTAATTTGTTCAAGTGACGTAGACATATAGGCATTTTCTTTAAAGTACATAAATTTTAAAACTTCAACACAGCCACGGACAGAGACACAGGCAAGATCCAAACCTACATTTGAAAATTTTCGTACTAAGATATTCGAAAACTTTATCCTTTTAGTTTCAGACAAACCGAACTTTGTTGAAGAAATAAAGTTCTTGATATTGTTATAGAAGAAATCTACTAAAAGAGTTTACCTGCTAGAACGTTGTCAAAAATAATTTTTAATATTTCGAAAATATGTATTTACGTGTTTTAAATGTAATTGCATAGGTCTATTATACTTACAATAGTGTGTATATTGTTATAAATATTCTGCCAGAACTATTTATAAAACGATTTTTCTCAATTTCCTAATTCCTCTTCACCTACTTATATTGGCTCTAACTGTCCTAACACAACGTGGCAAAAAGCACCTATTTATATAAATTCTTCTTCCTCCTCTTCTTCCTTCTCTTCTTCTTTCTAGCGTGACGTGTCCTATCGAACGCTGGCAATCTTTAACGCTATTTGAACCTTGCCCACTGCTCTTCTAGAAAGTCGCCTAGTGCTAGCTCCATACCATTGTTATAAGTTCTCCAGCCAAGATGTCCTGCGACGGCCCGGCCCTCTTGTAACTTCTCCAGCCAAGATGTCCTGCGACGGCCCCTCCCTCTTGTAACTTCTCCAGCCTAAATGTCCTGCGACGCCCCGGACCTCTTTTTCCATCAAATTCACCAATAATAAGCTAGAGCAGTTGATATTTTGTGTTACTCAAAATATTTTCGAAATATTCTAATGTTTTTTTTAATAGCGTGTATGATTTCTGTTTCTTTGTTCAGCTAATGAGTACTACTATGTTTCAGAATCGATCTACTCGTGCAACGCACGAAATATGTCGGTAGGTATAGCAATTATTGCATCCGGACTATTCATCTTCAAGAGTGCTATCGCGGAATGTGCGCACTTGAATGCGCAGACGATGGTGGTAGCGTGCTGATGCTGCCTAGACAGACGGAAGGATCGTGAGAACTAACTACACGACCCCGCGTCACGAGGCATCGTCCATTATCACGTTACAAACATTGGCACTTTGCGCACAGCAAATAATATAGATCAGGAGCACGATAATCGGATGCTTGCTGGAGAGAGCTTCTATGTATAAACTAGCTAAAGCTAAGAGTTCCATAGCTTCTTTGAATAGATTCAGTGAGTGTTTTTAAATGGTTTGTTAACTTCGAAGGATAACGGGTACATCTATACCATCCATCACGCTAACTCAGTAATAACGAATTAAACACTTCAAGTGAAATTAAAATCAGACAGTCGGCCTTGTATGAAGGCAAAGGAAGGTGGTGCTAGTTTACTGTATGCGGCAATGTTGCCAGTTTGTGATCTCTAATAGGAAAGCAAAACTACTGAGGAAAGCGAATAACAAAGTGGAGACAGGGAGACTTAAAAATATAGCTTTGTATTAATCCTGGTTGTCATCGAGACTGCTTAACTCTAGCAGGACGGAAGCAGGGAAATATATAATTCGGTTTTTCGTTCTTACCTGGCAACATAATTTTCTATTTTTTTCATATTATAGTTAGGCCTATAAATAGAACTTTTCTTTAAGCACATTTCTCCAATATTGCCGAAAATCGTAAAATACTTGTTATAAAAATATTGTTTTCTATATGATGACCTACCTTTCTATGGATAACAGATATTTTGGAATAATCTGATTTTTTATATACAATTTTAAATACTATCGAATAAAATAATCCAACAATATTAATAAAATCATATCAACAAAATCTGTAACCTATGCGAAAACTATACTCTTTCATGCTTTATCTTTAGAGGCAAATATTATTTAAATAAAGGAGTTTATTCATTATTTTATTGAATAAAAGTCTTTTGTTATTAAAAAAAAAATATCTTACCCAAAAATAGTTAGTTTGGTTAGTGTTCTCAATTTTACAATTTATAAATTTTCTAGGCGAATCACAGCGTATGCTATTTTATACCAAGTCTTATTTTGTTTATCTTTTGCTGAGACAAACGCAAAAATGAATATTTTGTCTTTCTGGAGTTACGAGCGTGTCTAAGTGACAAAATTTGCATGGAATCTGATTTCAATATCTGGCACTGTAACTTTTTATTGATAAAGTGATATATCTTCTTTGTAACCTTTTATTTTGACAGTGAAAGAGCTGCAATGTAACCTTTTATTATCAAAGAGAAAAACGTGTATTGAACTTTTTATTGGAAAGTGAAAAGGTTGCATTGTACCCTTTGATTAATAATGTTAAAAATCTGCATTGTGACTTTTTATTAACAAAGTAAAAAGCTGCATTGTTAATTTTTATTGATAAAGTTACAAAGCTGCATTGTAACCTTTCATTGACCAAGTGAAAAAGCTGGATTGTAACTTTTTATTGGTAAGTGAAAAGGTTGCATTGTACCCTTTGATTAATAATGTTAAAAATCTGCATTGTGACTTTTTATTAACAAAGTAAAAAGCTGCATTGTTAATTTTTATTGATAAAGTTACAAAGCTGCATTGTAACCTTTCATTGACCAAGTGAAAAAGCTGGATTGTAACTTTTTATTGGTAAGTGAAAAGGTTGCATTGTACCCTTTGATTAATAATGTTAAAAATCTGCATTGTGACTTTTTATTAACAAAGTAAAAAGCTGCATTGTTAATTTTTATTGATAAAGTTACAAAGCTGCATTGTAACCTTTCATTGACCAAGTGAAAAAGCTGGATTGTAACTTTTTATTGGTAAGTGAAAAGGTTGCATTGTACCCTTTGATTAATAATGTTAAAAATCTGCATTGTGACTTTTTATTAACAAAGTAAAAAGCTGCATTGTTAATTTTTATTGATAAAGTTACAAAGCTGCATTGTAACCTTTCATTGACCAAGTGAAAAAGCTGGATTGTAACTTTTTATTGGTAAGTGAAAAGGTTGCATTGTACCCTTTTATTAATAATGTTAAAAATCTGCATTGTGACTTTTTATTAACAAAGTAAAAAGCTGCATTGTTAATTTTTATTGATAAAGTTACAAAGCTGCATTGTAACCTTTCATTGACCAAGTGAAAAAACTGCATTGTAAGTTTTTATTGATAAAGAGAAAAAGCTGAATTGTAAATTTTTATTTTTAAATAAAAAGGCTGGATTGTAGCTTTTTGAAGCTTGTTAAAGTTAAAATACTGCATTGTAACCTTTTATTGACAAAGCGAAAAAGCTGCATTGTAACATTTTATTGACAAAATGACAACCTACAATGTAATGATTTTATTGAGAAAATGAAAATTCTACATACATCTATTACTGACAAAATGAACGCACGCGTTTTATAGCATCGCGATATATATATTTTTCATCACGAACCTATCCTACCGTCTAGGATATTTTCCCATGATGAATAATACAAAAAAAGTACATAACACTACTCGATTTAAAAAGTTAAAACTTTCGTTACCACAAAGAAAAACCAAAATAAAATTAAGTTATTAATTCGAGTACTTAAACTGCGTATAATTTATATATTTCCACGACTCTGGTTTTAATTTTATAATCATGTTGTAGTGATAATATCTGTATTGCATTTCCATATTTCCAATATTTCTAAATAAAAAACATATTTTTTGGAATATTGATGGCATAAAAGGAGTTCTTTAGCAATTTTCAGAATTAAAAAATATACTTCCTTAGCAAGTATAAACAAGTATAATAAATTAGGCATAGCGTGGAATAAACATAATAAAATAATATAACATGTAATAATCAAAATTCTGTTTCTAACAAATAATGGAAAATAATCTACCTCTATGTATTGTTTCCATTAAAAGCAGACGAGATAAAACCGATAGATGGCGCGCATAGCAATCTTTTCTATTTCTGCCGCCTATTTTAATTCTGCTTGAAGAATGAACATGCAGGTAAAACCAGTTGTGGAATACCTTATCAATAAAGGCAAGTTCACTCAACTTGGACTCAGCCGATCCCATTATTCCCACGGCAATTGCTATATATAGTCTTGGAATTTACTCTGTGCGTCGTTCAGGAGAGAGCGAGAATATTTTTGAGGTAAACAAATATTAATGGTTAATGGCTTCTGAATGCCATTCATAGTAGACATTATGACGGAAGACCAAAAGTAATAAGGTTTTTGTCTATATATGAATAATCGATTATCTAAATACTGACTGAAATAGATTTCTGTAACTTCTAACTAACGACCAAAGATTTTGTCCACTGCAAATGAAGATTTCTAAAAGCATTATATAGTATTACCTTTCTCGATGTATAAATAATCGATTACCTGAACTATTTTATAGTAACCTAAAGTTATATCGATGTATAATGTTAAATATTCCTGCACAGTATATTCACTTAATGGTCTACTTTTTTTTAAATACTGAGTGTAATCGATTTCTGTAACTTGGAGCTTTCTCGACACATAAATAATCGATTACGTAGACCATATTGTATTAGCTAAAAGGTATATCGTTGTTTAATGTTACATATTCCTGTGCAGTGTACTCACTTAATAGTCTAATTTTTGTTCATACCGACCGGAATCGATTTCTGTAACTTCTAACGACCAAAGATTTTGTCAACTGAAGGGCATACTGAAGATTTCTAAAAGCATTATTTAGTATTAACTTTCTCGATGTATAAATAATCGATTACCTGAACTATTTTATAGTAACTTAAAGTTATATAGTTATATAATGTTAAATATTCCTGCACAGTATATTCACTTAATGGTCTACTTTTTTTTAAATACTGAGTGTAATCGATTTCTGTAACTTGGAGCTTTCTCGACACATAAATAATCAATTACGTAGACCATATTGTATTAGCTAAAAGGTATATCGTTGTTTAATGTTAAATATTCCTGTGCAGTGTATTCACCTAATAGTCTAATTTTTGTTTATATCGACTGGAATCGATTTGTATAACTTCTAACTACCAAAGATTTCGTCCATCGCATCGGGTACAATTAACATTTTTATAACCATTATGTAATATTATTAACTTCGTATTAGCAATATCGGTGCATGGGTTCCTGTGATGGAGACACAGCGATTTCCTGGTAGCACGGGAAGAGTGGGTCTGCCGATGGAGGTTGAATATGTTAATTAGACGTCGCAGATATTCCCATGGGCGGAACTAAGCTAAGGCGGAATCCAGCAGGACGGACATTTGGCACGCCGGAAGAATGTCCTGCCTGCGAGAACCAGAAACGCAGGAAAGTTCACAAAGGTAGCCTACTCTTTTAATTATTCAGCTCTATTAAATGTACGTTGTGGAATTTGTCAAGTTTTTAGTCGGGACTGGAACTGAGAGGAACTGTTGTCATGTTCTTTCGGACGAATATCGCTGAAATAATATTTGAGGAAATTTTGTGTGTTTTTTGTTTGTAGTTTGGTAACATTCAGTATGACTATTGTGACTAACAGAACTATATATAGGTATAATTATGGTAGGGACATAAGGGCCTGGTAGAGGAATCATTGTATTTCAAGTAGACTTACTCCTTATCTAAGGCATAAACAGATATCTGTTACAGCCCCTTGCAAGAAACATAAGGGAAATGGGATGGGGAATACGCAGGACTAAGGAAGGGGTGTAATAATATCCTCCTGAAGGGTGGAGGGGGAATAATGGCATTTCTTAGGAAGGGTCGCTTACCTGACATAAACCATACAAACACATGCGAGGAGACGCACATATTAAGTCCGTAAACAGGAATAAATGCTATCTAAGCTTTTCGACAACCACATTGTTGGCATTATCAAGAATAAGTAACTATGCTGCTTCTAAAGTTTATGAAATTATATTTTTGTATAAAACGTGTACATAAAATATTGTATATTTATTTCTTCATAGCATGTTTATAGTAAAAGATCAAACAAGATTATTCCCTCTTATGAATCCATTACAAGGTTTTCTTATATTATTTTATGTAATCAATCTCTTATGTTACCCAAGTCAATTACTTACTACGAATAATATTTTGTAACAATATTTTAATACAGATTTATAGCAATGTGATATAACATAGTGCGGTAATTTTTCAACAATTTCCTCATTCAAAAGTAGTCTATGATTGTCAAGTGAGGTTATGTTTGTGTTTTAATATTTAACATCTTTTTTAAGGACTATTTATTTTCCTAATAAAAGGTTTTTAGTATTTTTTCCATTTTTGGAATGAAAATTTAAGAACAAATGTAAATGAGAAAAAAGTCAAAGTGTGTATTATTGGTAAACTGTTACAGGCTATTTATTCCTTAATTATATTATAAACAATTATATTATAAATAAAATTATATTATAATTATGTATAAACACACACACACACACACACAAATATATATATATATATATATATTTATTTATATACATGTTATACATTTACATTATATACAAATAGGAAAGAGCTGACTCACATATTAACAAGTGGATGTATTTCAATACGAATAATGTTACGAGACCTGAGGGAAGCGAGTGAAGTGTCCACAGTTATGCCGTTACGCCCGAAATGCAAATGATCTGCTATTCATGCCCAAAGTTTCGGTAAGGAAGAAAGCAACCAACCTGACCTCTGATGAACTCCACGACGAGCACCCACAATCCTAAGCACCCACATCATGTGTTGTGTAGACATACAAAAGCATTCTTTTAACGGTCTTGGACTGTTTCAACATTGGGACATTTCTTAAGTTAAGAATGTCCTCACATCTATAAAAGTCATCGTTTTTCACAGAATTCGTTTTTATGAAGCGTAAAAATATTTCTCAGTCTTATATAATCGGAAGGTAGTGGACTTAATGATGGGATGAAGAGCGATTTTTTACATAAATTCAACCCGATTAGTTGGTCAAATTATTAACTTTAAACCAACTATTTGTCTACAAAACTCTGTTAATTTCACCTTTATCACGCTGTTAATGCAAGTATTCATAATTTTTGCAATCATGTAGGAATAATGATTTCTTTTATCAATATTTTTGTTCGTTGTCAATAATAATTTAATATCGTGAGAAAAAATGGACGAGCGTCGGTTACACACGCCCATATACGAGTACAAACGCAATATTATAGTTAAGTAAATAATTAAAAAGTTATGCAAACGTAACATAGTCCTATAGAGGACTTTAATATTTACATTTTTTCTCGATAATTATTTGTATCAAATGACCTTTATAGAAAAGACATACAACTCACGCAATACAGGATGTACCATTTCGTTATTTATTATTATTATAGTTTCATATATTTAAATTTTACAATTTATCATATTTATACATTCATAAGAAATACACACTTGTAAACGCCTTTCTAGACAAACATTTTAATTTGGCAACCATTTAACCTGTTTTCGGCAACCATGTTGATCTCATCAGTGAGCATACTAAACTAAGTAGGCCAATGTCCAAACAGATACTGTCCAAGCTCAATATGGAATATTGGGAAAGTCAACAGCAGGTAATATTTTACCCATTAACCTAAAGGGAACTAGCTAATCCTCCACTAGTAAAAACTCAACAAATTCAACAATTTAATCGATTATTAAAAACATTATTTTATTTCTTTTTTCATCCTTCTCAGTTCTTTTCAAATTTTTTTAAAAATATATAACTACTTATTATAAATCAATCAAAAATCTTAAGCACATAAACGTTTTGCATAAATCCCGATGTACATTTCGATTGGAAAGCAATCTTTTTGTTCCTGGCGAAAAACCAATTGTAACTATCATCGCCAAGCAATATTGAAGTCAAAAGCAAAATGGTTTAGATAAAACAAAATGAATATAATAAAAGAGAAAATTACTACAAGATTACCTCCGTAACATAGAGTTAGTCTTGTAGTAATTTCCTCTGAAGATGATTGCTTTGAAATCGAAATGTACATGAGGATTTAAATATAAAGATTTTGTGATTCAAAAGTTTTATTTATTAATAATGAAAAATTATCCCACAGTTGCTTTGAGTTAATATATAATCATTAATTGAAAATTTTGAGACATTTATAAATTATACATAAAACTATAATAAACTCAAAATATATAATATTGACTTGAAATTTTGAGACGCTAAACTCCAACATATCATATAATTATAAATGTTTAAAATTTACTCAATTAAACTAACATAGTTATAAATATATGTGGAATTCATAACGGTCAGTATATAGATAACTATATTTACCGTCAGCTTACTATGAAGCAATATAATTTTCCTTGGACATACCTCTAATGTACCTGTATATCATATTAATACAGAAAGTAATAAAAACACCTTTCATAAGAAATCATGTGTTACCATTTAATTTAATCAAAATAAGATGTTTTCCATTATAAAAGAAATTGCTTTTGAAATACTTTAAACAAATGCTACACACAATCTCTAAGGGAAGACAAAAGGTTTGAGTTAATTCACTGCCGTATTTGACTTTCGAAAATTTTCGAGACAATAGATTTCTTCGTAAAACTAACTGCAAAAATTGGCGCCCAAAGAAGTGAACACACGTAAAATTATCTAAGATTTACCTCTGAATAGTGAATTGTTGATATTAAAGTTTGAATATATTTCTTTATTTTCTTACTAACTGCCTATTATAAGTCCTAAAAATAACCACGTTAACAGTACTACATCAGTAATACAAATCTTCGCTTTGATAGAGAAACGTTGCGGGAAATATTGGTTTCCGACAAAGTAATTGGCAAAACCGTTCTGTTTTTGTCATTACTCTTGAGTTTACAATTCGCCCGGTCATACTTCCGTGTTGAATACCGATAATTCGTTGCGGTTAGGTTAGGTCCGAGGATGGAACACGTGTACACATACTGTACCGTTGTGATCTATCGGTCGGACAGAACTATTGACTCAACGCTTCGATGGAGCCTTCGTTACCATCGGATTAACGGTAGTGTAGAGCTAACGGAAGCTGGGTACTTGTGGATGTGTGTTGGTCGCGTGCTGACCATGAAATAATTGGTCTGGTTGAATCTGACGTCAGAGCATTTAACTTCAATGCTTCTGCTATAGAAAACAACGTTTTCAGAGAAAGTCTAAACATGTTTTGGCACTCTGGAGTTATTAGTTTTACAATAGTCCTTTAAATCTAAGCTTGAGATTTGACAAACTATTATTATTTATTTTTCTTATAACTATTTGAAGAGTTGTAAGTTTTTAGTACCATATAAATACTGAACGTGAAGTCACTTAGAGGTCCGTTGCCAACATATGACCTCATTAAGTTATGAACTGACGAATTTATGTAAGGCACAAGTTAATAAACAGTTTTATACTAATAATTACACTAGTTCGACGTTTACAAAATCCTACATTATCTAGAATTAATTACCTGAGATTTTATTACGAACAAAATAATTACAAAGAAATGCATTATATATTCAGTAGAGTTTCGACAATTCGAGGTAGAGCGTGCGAGACCCGCTCGTATTACCGAAAACTCGGATTACAAGGAATCTAATGTTCTTGTACATTAGAAAAATTAGGGGTTCTAATGAACCCTAATACTATAATTAATAATGCACAAAAGACGTTTACAGAATATTATTGATTACAGTACTTACATAAATTAACGTTGCTTTGAAATACATTATTCATCAAGGTTGATACAAGTTTTTGAAGAAGTTATAAAGTGTCTTCAGCATTTACGGGCTGCGGGGTCGCTCAGGCATCTTAGCAGAAGCACATCTGTTGGCGTGGGTGTCTGTTCAATATAGTGCGCTGCAGTTTCCAAGGCGGCCATTCCTTGACTGTGACATGTTTTTCCTTCTTGTACTGTCTCGATCGAACCTTCATATTTATTCTCATCATCACTGCCTTCAGTAGTCTTTTGTACCAATTCAGTAGTCGTAACATGTGTTATTGTTATTTATTTACGTTTGTCCTTACTCATCCATTGCGTACGTCCGTATCATCGACATTTTCACAATCTGGAAATGTCAAATCTATTTCTTCTAGTGGATCAATTACACAGTCAACAGTTTTTTTATGACTCAGGACTTTATTCCATCACTTACTTATCATTTCTTCTTTTATTTTGTTCCATAATTCCAGAGATATAGTAAATGGTAACGTCTGTATTTTCTCCGTACACTCCAGAACACCCTGATCCATCAATTGGGTTAAGCGTATAACATTTGCGGGTAGAAATAAAGCAAGGATATCATCAGACCACAGTTGATCTTCATCGGGAAGCGACTTTCCATTGTCTAATAGTAAATATTTTTAATTTCCTTTCAAATAGATAAAATAGTTTGAAATAGAAATAGGCTCGAATGTAACGGAGCCTCGAAACATGACTCGGATTTTCGAGACTCTACTGTATATATGTACAAACGTAGAATAAAATTTACCGCCTAATTGTTCCCAATCAGTGCTTTCAACTGCAAAAATAATTAGAGAAGCGCCCTCTCTGAATTTCAATTGAAAAATTATTTTTGTTAACTTTTTAACAAGATTTTCTAATGGTAGTTTAAAAATTCATATTTATTTAAAATGGTCATTTTTAAATTGAATGCAACTAATTAGGTCTTTAACTTACAGCAGTATTTTAAGAGCATGATTGCCTTGAAATGTATGAATATAATTTTAATATTACACATATTTTTCATCTGATCTTATAAAAATCAAATGTTTGTGTTCTGTTTTACTGTAAACTCGATTAAAAATTTAATAAAACTGATTTCGTTTAATTTTAAATGGAAAAATAGTTTTATCCCTTGATATTAGGAGAAGTAATACCTCAAACTGGCCAGTCTGTGAGAAAATATAGGCTACAACCCATACAATAAGCTACTTAGAATGGTTTCATAATACAGTAAAATTTATAACAGTTTATTTGTAGAACATTTTGTAAAATAACGTTATTATGATTCATTTGAAAAACCTATTATTATATGCATAACCGAAAGTTTGTAAAGGGTTTTCAATCTCTGTTCCGTAATGTCTATCTCCTACTATCCTTTCAAATGGTTAACATTAATTTTATTTGTTGTATTTTACATTCTTCGTCCTATTGGTATACATTCTTGTATTCGTGTAATCTAAGGCGATTCTTTCTTTATGAGTAATGGGTAGAGATCTCTAATTGGCCCCGGTAGAGTATGGTTACTCTTGCGGCCTAACTATGCACACGGAGGCCTAATGCCTCTGCCAGGATACTTCGTAACTTCTCTACCAGGTTACGTTAGACTTAATCCTAAATATATTCTTAACCTTTTCCAACATTCAGTTCAAAAAGTATCCATACTGAATAATCCTCTTAAAATGCACCAAAATATATTACATTTTTTCCAATATTTTATATTTATCTTATTTATCTACACTCGTATCATAATTTAAACTCATGTCGGTAAATTTCTAGACTAAAACATGGTAAAAATAATCTGTCGATTGATAAACAACCTTCTTCATAAAATCCCATATGTAAGGACAAAGAGAAAAATTAATTATAAAGTAATGAGCTTTAACTTGTAATTTTTTTTCTTATAAACATTTCAATGACAAAATTATTATCATTTATAAATAGTTACAGTTTAAAATTTGTATAGTTGTACTCAATTATAATGATGACTTTGACATTTAAGCGAGTTTGAAAACATATATTATTAATTTTATCTTACTGTTTGCTAGTATTTTAACTATAACAATGGGCTTTGTTCATTGTTATATCAATTACAAAAAGTTGTTATAAACACGGTATAAAAGGTTAAAAGTCAAAAAAACTTGAAACAAATGTAATGATTAATATATAAGGAAAGATATTTTCAAGAATATTGTCAGAATGTTTTAAAAATAGCATATTGATAGAATTTTAAAATGAATTCTAAGTAGTGATACATTAGTTAAGCTACGAGTCTCCTTAAACTGAATACAAACATTTCTCAAATTGCATAATGTAAATATGAATATAAACTAGAAGTCTACAAAATTAACGTTAATTTATTAAACAAAATAAAATGGTTTAGTAATGGTAACTAACAGTGTATCAAGACAAAGACGTAGAGACGAAGGGAATGTGTTTGCGTATGGAAGAGGGAGAGGGAGAGAGAGAGAGAGAGAGAGAAATATGTATCAAGACAAAGACGTAGAGACGAAGGGAATGTGTTTGCGTGTGGGAGAGGGGGAGAGAAATATGTATCAGGACAAAGACGTAGAGACGAAGGGACTGTGTTTGCGTGTGGGAGAGAAAGAGAGGGAGAGAAATATGTATCAGGACAAAGACGTAGAGACGAAGGGACTGTGATTGCGTGTGGGAGAGAAAGAGAGGGAGAGAAATATGTATCAGGACAAAGACGTAGAGACGAAGGGAATGTGTTTGCGTATGGGAGAGAAAGAGAGGGAGAGAAATATGTATCAGGACAAAGACGTAGAGACGAAGGGACTGTGTTTGCGTGTGGGAGAGAAAGAGAGGGAGAGAAATATGTATCAGGACAAAGACGTAGAGACGAAGGGACTGTGTTTGCGTGTGGGAGAGAAAGAGAGGGAGAGAAATATGTATCAGGACAAAGACGTAGAGACGAAGGGACTGTGTTTGCGTATGGGAGAGAAAGAGAGGGAGAGAAATATGTATCAGGACAAAGACGTAGAGACGAAGGAACTGTGTTTGCGTGTGGGAGAGGGGGAGAGAAATATGTATCAGGACAAAGACGTAGAGACGAAGGGACTGTGTTTGCGTGTGGGAGAGGGGGAGAGAAATATGTATCAGGACAAAGACGTAGAGACGAAGGGACTGTGTTTGCGTGTGGGAGAGAGAGATATGTATCAAGACAAAGACGTAGAAACGAAGTGACTGTGTTTGCGTGTGGGAGAGGGGGAGAGAGAGAGAGAGAGAGAGAAATTATCAAGACAAAGACGTAGAGAGAGAGGTAGACACACATACAAGAAGGTGGCTTTCAATGACTTTTTAAAATAATATTAAATGCGATTTATATACATGTTTAATAAATAATTCATCGTTTTACATTATTTCAAGGCGTATTACTTCATTATCAACACTAATGCAGATTATTTCAATTCTATCTAACCGAACTACAATTTCCATAAACCAGAATTCCCTGACCATAAATAGAGATGAGGTTACGTTCCTAGCCCCAGGCATAGGCGAGGCGTGAGGTAATCCTTAACCTAATGGCATTGAGTCACCCGGAGTAAGGTGACTGTCACCTCTATTCTGGTCGTTAATAGGTCTATAAGCTTGTTTTGGATCATTTAAAAATTCGGTTACAGGGATATTTTTTCCCAACAATTAAGAATTTTCGGTTATGTAATTATTTATTTTTGTCAATATAAGTTTTCTTTAGTTTTTAAAGTTCCCCAAAACCAACATTAACGTACATTTGAGAACATTCTTCTGCCTTACCTAACATCAAAGCATCCTTCTTATTTGACACGTTTCGGATTTACTTCATTATCAAATCTTTAAACTGAACTCTTATACTATCAAAACTTTAAACTGGATAGATTTTAACGAAGGACAAGGCCTTGATGTTAGGAAAAGTTATTCATTAAAGATAAAATATTGTCACTGATATACTGTAAATATACGAGTGAAGCAATACGATTCGCATAATATACTCAGCTCATTGTAGCTTCTGAATTAAAGATGGCGCCTCCTGGAGGCAACACAAATTACTTCGTCTACTCTAGGATCTCTACAAATATGTCAAGTACAGTAAACTTCTTCTCCTCTGCAGTCAACGCTTATCTACTATGTCCTCCATATATAAAAACATTGCACTATCTGTGCAAGTACAGAAGATAGTTCAGATAAATATAGAACACTGAAAACGCATCAACTGCAGGCGATAGCATCGTAGAAAAGGCAGAATGTCTCTGTGCACAGCATATTTGTTTCGAGTGGCATTCCGAATTGTAATATGATTTGAAATTCCACCTTGGTTCTCTTTGGAGAAACCGTGTCCTTCAACTAATGAGCACGCTTACTTCAAATTATATTAAATGTAGATAGCCTAGACTTGTACTTCACTCATTCAAAAGCCATTAACCTATTTCCACGCTTTTGTAACAGCGTGGACTTTATATCTATGTGATAGCTTTATCATCAGTTATTTTTCCTAATGATGAGTTTAATCTTTAGTTGTAAATGGTAAGAGTATAATTTTATACCTAATCGTTTCCTCTTTTATCCGATACCCGTCCTTATAAAAATAAAATTTTAACTACAGAAATTGATAAATGAATTGTTTTTTTAATTTCAGTTCTTCTTGTAAAAAATAAATTCTTTTTGTTTAAATAAATGCAGTTGATTTGCGAGTGAGGTATAACTATTTATTTAAAAAGGCAACGTTTCCATAACGCCTACATATCGTCATCAGATCTATAATACAAAAGTACATAATTATATTTTCCAACATAAATAACAATAGTTCACAAATAAACATAGCTAAAACGAAAATTCTTATAATTAAAAAACAGCTAAATTGTGTCACGTCAAAATGTGTTTAATATTATGAACATTACAATTAAACGAACTACATATTACCTGAAATAATTTACTTATTACACTTTTGCTATTACTTGCGACTAGACTTTTTGTTAACTGTCTTTGACAGTTTTGTATTAACTTTGAGTTAACAAAAAGTCTGGTCGCAAGTAATAGCAAAAGTATAATAAGTAATTAACAACCAGCTCGTAATGAACAGCAACAAGATTTCGATATTTACTGAAATGATTGTACCTGACTCGCAGGTCAACAGCATTTATTTAAACAATAATATCTGCAGTGTAAACACGATTAAGAAATTCTTATTTTTCTTGTTCACTAATTCAAGTCTCGTAAAAATTTATAATCTTTAAATGAAAATTATTACTATTTCATAATGGAGATAGAACGAAAACTGTAATTATTCATAAATACTCTTCACATTTTAATTACGTTTGTTAATTTTTTTCTAATGTAAAGGTTTAAACATTGAAACCTAACCTCTAAATCCCCTCACAACTATACAATGTATCTTTTGTTTTTACTAAGGTTTCTGTCTTTGTTGAAAAACAAATTTTGAAAACAATTTTTTCAATTCCACTTTTACAAGACTTACTTGAAACAACTTCCACAATGACAAACTTCATAAAAAAGGAAATTTCCCGAAGCTCGTCACCTAAAACTATTTAAGGAGATAATACACTGAATTGCAGAAAATAGTTTAATTGAGCTTCTGTTATCACGTAACAATGTAAATTTAATAAATTTGGAGATTTTAAAAACTATATTCCTAATACAATTTTAAGCTTATTACACTTTTGCTATCACTTGCGACCAGACTTTTTGTTAACTAAAGGCTGTTAAATTGGTAACTTAACGTGTCCCTCGGAAGGAGGCTGAAGAAGTCGTAAGACGAAAACGTTTCCTCCAAGTGTAAGTTAACAATTTAACAACCTTTAGTTAACAAAATGTCTGGTCGCAAGTAATAGCAAAAGTGTAATAATTAACAACCAGCTCGTCATGATCAGCAACAAGATTTCGACAATTTTAAGATCATAGCTTTAGTTTACTAGATAATATATCTTCACATAATTTACGTGCACTCAATACAAATATTAACTATAATCATTGTAACTACGTCATTATTTCAGTATTTAACATTTGTAGTATTTGTACAAAACAATAATTTTTAATAAAATCAAAGACGTTGCTGTGGTGCAGCAAACCTGAGGCGTGTCCACCTAATGCCGCATTGACAAAGACCGAGGCTGCAGTTGATATTTGCAGCAGTCGCCCAAGATGTGAATGACAGGTGCAAGGTTCGTTAAGAAGGATTGTGTGCACCCAGTGACACTGCGGTGACAGCCCTGATCACGCTATCTATAGCGGAAGTTTTAGAACACGATTCCACCGGATTAGTCCTGCTGCAAGTTTTACAGCAAATACAATCAGCGGTGAAGCGTAACGAGTTCCAGTTGGGTTGGAAGAAGAAACATTGTGCTTTGCTCCTTAATCATTACATTTTCAAGGAGGTTGTAGGCTTTATGAATATGTAGCAGCGGAAGTCAGTTAATTAGGAGCAAGGTTGATAACTTTGAACAATAATGGAAATCAAACAAGAGTTTAGAAGTGTATGTACTTTAAATGTGAATGAAATCAAATCTAAAGTGAGAAACAGAAAACACCTATAAGATTTACCAGAAAAACAAATTATATTAAATTTAATTACATAAGTTGAAAAAATACTAATTTAAAATACTGAAATACGATGTTTTAATTAAAGAGGTAAGAATAATGCTGCATATAATACTGGAAATTTTAAACGCTTGTATAATTGTAAGGGTAGATAATGTAGACTTTCAACAAAGACAAGAATCACAGAAACTTGTTTATTTACTTTACCTTTATGTATTTACCTTTGAAACGCACAGAACGGAGTTGTATGCAATATACAATTGTATATTTTTTCATATAAAATTTATATTTTTTGGGTGGTAGGCCTAAACCAGATATGTTTTTGTATATTTTTATAGTTTTAAAGCGTCAACCATAATTGCTATTATTGATTAGGAAGAATACTAAAGGATTAAGAATTTAGAAGAAACAATAAACCTCTGATTAAGGATTAAGGAGAGCATTGCGTCAGATGTGCAGGGCCACGTGACTGAAGCAGTTCTCTTCTCTATCGGGGTGATAAGGAGATCCTAATCCGTTATAGCTCATTGTACGAAGAAGGGTATGTTAGAGTGGGTGGAACTTGGCAAGGCAAGGAAGGGGAACATTGGACAGATATACCTGGTAGTGGGTTTAATGAAAAACTACTGTATTCTCGTGTGCAGGGCCACTGAAATATACCTGAAGTAGATATGCTCCCAATTGGGTGTTAGGAGGGTCAAACATGAAATTTTGTTTGACTTTAGAACTTGATTTAGTTTTTATAAAATTCTCATCGCAAGTGGGCGTTGTATTGTTGTTGACGAAGAGGGTTTTGTCTTAGTCTAATGGACTTGAATACAGATATTTAGAGGTTAAATAACTAATAAAAAAGGGACACACACACAAACACAGTTTACAAATTTTATATACAAAATTAGATCAAGGTCACTCACTCATGGTTTGTGTAGAGACATTTTAATTTTGTGCGGAGTAGAAAGTTTGTATTAAAATGTTTCATTTTTTATTTATATTTACATAATTTATTTAATTTATAGTCGTTGTTGTTTTAAATTGTGAAACTGTATATGCGGTTGTGTTTTTATATGTAGTTATTTAATACTTTGCTTCTGAAGAAGGTACCAGAGTTGTATCGAAACGTCGAGAATATGTATTGAAAACTAATTGAACTTCAAAATTATTTATAACTATGAATGTAACACTTACTTAATATAATGGGTTTTTCTTTAACTCGGACTTTCATAGACAGCTGCTAATAAAATATGTTTTAAATTTTTACAATATAAAACAAACATTAGTGTAAACCATATTAAAAAGTGTATCCTTGTAATTTGTTTAACTATCAATAACATATTTCGCTATGATGCTTTACTATCACAGACCTAACGTCTTAGTGAAGAATCAAAAAGAGGCAAAAATATGTAGTAACATATTGCTATATTATTAATAAATTATACATAAAATAAAGTACAACAATTATATTTGAGTAAATTTTTATTTAAAAAAATAATTTAAACAACTGAAAATCTAATATAAATATTCAAAAAAAATTACGGATATTTAAATATGTGTTAATGTTTTTCATTTCATATTTCTTATTTCATTTCTTATTAGAATAGTTAGCATTTTGTGTTGGAAATCTCAATGACTTTAACTTCTGAGAAACAAGTAATATAGATCTTTTCTCTTCAGTTTCAATTACTTCAGACAACAAAGAAAAATGTTATTTTAATTTTTTTAATGTTATAATTACAACTAATATAAATATGTATATACTTATATACAACAACAGTATAACAATATTAAGTGGCAAAATAGAGAGCGAATTTCCTTGCAATTTTCCATTTTTCTTTCTATGTGTGGTGGTGGAACATTACTTTTGTTTGTTACTATAGGCTATATACGATTTTTTTCTTTTTTTTGTCACTGGCATTGTGTTGAAGTTTTTTTCGCAATGTCCGTTTCCGAAGCAAAGTTCTATACGTTAAGCTAGTGTGTTTGTTTGTTTTATTCTTTTCATTCATTTTTAATCCTAAGGCATTATTTATGATATATTGTGGTAACCATGCCAACAACCCAAGGTTGTGCAATGGAAGTTCCGACGACAGAGGGGGTAAAAGAGATCTCTGTCAAATTATACATCTCTCAGAAGTACATTTCTAGCTATGAGAAGTTTGCTCAGTGCCATAGTGCTAGACTTCGGACAAGAAGATACTCAGTTCAAATCCGACCTATACCCCCAAATTGTTATAATTTATTTATTGAATAAATATTAAAATTCTTGAAACGAGGGTGCCGCTTTTCGTCTACAGGCAACCATGCCTCTTGAACACATATAACCTTAGCATTACTCAAATCCAATTCTTGTTTCAACTCTTCTATTTTATTCATCAAGGAGCGGGCATTCCAGTGCAAAAATTTCTGAGATTGATATTTAATGTGTGAATTATGCAGGTCTTTTGTTTTTCTCTCACGTTCATTAAAGTTTGTACCCAATGATATATGTTGTTTCATCTTCTCAT
Organism: Prosapia bicincta; assembly: GCA_036971475.1. NCBI lineage: Eukaryota > Metazoa > Arthropoda > Insecta > Hemiptera > Cercopidae > Prosapia > Prosapia bicincta. Next base: position 15,947,393 of record JBAIZL010000001.1, on the reverse strand, counting down.
CTTTTGACTTTTTCTTCATTTGGATATGCATTTCTACTGCCTGCTTTCTGCTATGACACCATAATTCGATTCTTTTGTTTTTTCCCACTCCTCGATTTCTCATAATAATATTTCTATCTATTCCATATAATTCTCTTACACATTCAATGTGCTCGTCCTTGATATTCCAGATGTTTACTTTAAGACGATCAGGATGATTATTTCTTTGCTTATTATAACAGAAAGCAGTCCCCACCCGGAGATCCGATTGGGGGACTAATACTCCGGAATGTTTTACTCTCTGATTCATTCTGCCATATTTGTGTATGTATTAGGGGGCTGCAGTGGTCTTATGCAGCTTCTGTGGACACCTCTTAGTTCACTTGGGTTTGCTTAAGCTAATGGAATTCCAAGTTTAAGCCCCCTCACCGCGTCACGGTGAGTGTCCACGAGGGGGCTCAGAATCTTGAAAGAAAGTTGTTTCTGGTCATTGGCAGAGTGTGTGTATAGGAGACATCGAGCCATCGAGGCCAACCTTGGAAGCTCGTAATAAGAAGTAAGAAGTAAGAAGTAAGTTTATTGAATAAATATTTGAAAAACCTGTGTTAATATCAATTGTCATCCGCTACAGGTTTAAAAAATGTATTTAACGTGATTGGAGGAATAAAATGTATTTTATGAAAGATTGAAAGTTTCTACAATATATATATATATATATATATATATGTGTGTGTGTGTGTGTGTTAATAGAAGGAATTTATAAATATCTAATGTATATGGTGGACAAGAAATAGCCACCTCTTAAAAAAATTGTTTCTAAACACTGTCACTCACAGAACACTTTAATTACGAATAGCAAAGTCGACCTACCTATAATTGCATTAAGCCTTGCAAGCGTCGATCCGAAGGTTAATAGCTCACCAATTAGACTGTTACTGTTAATAACATAATAATGTCGGTAAATCTTTCGTATTAGTTAACCTTTAACAGCTGTCATAAGTGACAGTTGCGTTTAACGGCTGTTTAGAAGTCATTAGTTTCGACAGGCATACACCCACCTCAAGGTCTAAGATGGAGCTAACCTACAAAGATATAATCATTGTGGTTTATTTATCTATAATTATACAGCCAGGATAATTGTCACTCATTGAAATGTCTTTGTTGTGTTTTGGGAAATACTGAGCCCTTAAACCTATTCTAAGAAACAACTATGTCTATTAAAAACACGTATTTAGACTTAAATACCTATTTCATATTATTTTTTCCAATAAAATATCTATAGCCTACGATAATTTTTTCCTAATACCATTCCATTTTCTAATAAAAAGTAATTTCTAATAAAATAGCTCAAAAAAATATTGATAAACAATAATAATAATAAACAAATAAATAACGTTATCTATAATAAATAATAATAGTTATTAAAACACATAAAACAATAATTGTGAGATTGTATTCATTCTTGTACTCGCAAACGTACATGAGTCTGTGGAGGTGCAATAACAATTATTTATTTAGTAACGATGATGCAGAATGATTCCATATATAGGGTGGCGCATATAAAAGTAGTCCCGTAACGTACCCGATATTCTATAATGTTTATGTTGAATCATGGGAAATTCCCCCTACTTTTCCCTCACCTTGTACAACCTGCAAATGTAAAGGTCATAATTATAATTATAATAATAGTAATAATAATATAATAATATTCTTATTATAATATGATATTAACATTATATTACAATTATAATAGCGTAGCAAACACCCCGGATGTACACTGGTTACTTAGCACAATGCTGTCGTATAGTGGAACGGAGAGTTTTTATTGGAGAGTGCTATGTCTGATGCGGTTAAACTAATGAAACGCTTGGAAAGTGTCGTGAGAGATACCCAGAGAGTATTCCTGGTAAGAGGGTGGTTCAAGTGTTGTTACGAAATGGCGTAGTAAGAGCACAATTGTAAATACATCAAGAAATAATCCTAATTAGTCCGAACTTCTGTATTTGTAGCTATACTTTGATTTAAAGTAGAATAGGAATGGGCCTGTGTCAGGGGGGGTGCGGTGTTGTCAGTTCGAACGCTGTGACTCTCAATCAGCCATCGCCAGCGCAAAACGAAGCAAGCTACAGAACTAGTAAATTACTCCACCACAGCTACGATGAAACTGAGCGACGAACGGAAGTTTAACGTCAAATTGGCAACAAGGCTCACCCACGCAGCAAGATGTGAACTTCCTATTCGCTCAGATGGCGTATCCCCCTTCCCCCTGGCCAGTTTCACCTACATATAATCCTATTCTTTTTTAAATCAAACTATAACATCGCAGCTCGTATAGAACACATTCCGTAAGTTGACTTGGCATTTATCACAGCAAGTTGGTGTGTGACGCAATCTTGCCAAAGAGTTCTTCACGCTCTTTATTCTAATTGTAGATTTATACAATAAATCCCAGAAATGGCGTAAATAAACAGATTTCATTTCAGTTATGTTGCATTTTTTTACTTTTATGTGCGCCACCTTGTACGTTGGGCTACGGCTAGAGTAGTTTTTCAGTAACCATAAGTAGAAGTAAGATATTAACTAAAATAAATTGAATATTGATATACATTACTATGAACATTATACTTTGGAAAACATTTTTTTATTTTACCTTTTGGTTCTTGTTCGAATTGTATATTTGCAGGTAAAACAGGACAACGTCTGTCAGGACAGCTAATTTTTAAATATCAAATAATGTTTGATAAAGTTAACGAGACATTCATTGACTGTTGTGCGGTACGACGTTCGCGGGGTCAGCCAGTATCGTAAAAGAGCTTTTATGTTATATGGTATAAAAAACATGTTAGTGAAGTTTGAACATTAAAGGCATTTATTGTAGAGTTGTTTGAGAAAATTATTCCCAATATGCCAGCAAACAGGAACCAAACAACTCCTTTGAAGCGGAAGCTCGTAAAAACAATCCAGATTATTGCTAATTACTTATTACTTTTACGATTTATGACTGTAGGCTACTTTTTTTTTATTGCACTTAAAGCTTCTATAATTTTCTCACTTTTTACTGCAACACGTTTTGCACGTATCCTGTAATTGAAGTCAATGTCACCAAGAACCACTGAGACGGTACTGGGTACCACACTCAAGGTCACTTGACAACTCGTCAAGGTCGCAATCGTTTACAAATTGTAATTTTAAAAAATCATGGCATAAAACAAGATGGAGTAATTACAGCCGTGTTCCAAGCCTGCCGTGAGTCAGTAATTATAAATGATTACCTATAACGTACCAACCATTATTTAGACGAAGGAAGTTTTTCTGGAAGGTGGCCACATGTTGACGATATAAGGAAAAGGTAATATATTTTACAATACAATAACGGTCTGAGTAGGTTTTAAAATTGTGTGGTGTCAGAAAATAAAAAAAAAATACCATTCCTGAACATAATGAGTGCAGTAAAACGTTTTATTGCAAAAGTGTGTTTGATTCAATTTTTTTGTGGAGTTCTTTAACAATTAATAACTTTTAATAACTGTTGAGTTTAATTGATGGCAGTTAAAAAAACTGTTTAAAATTGATTTTCTCAAAATTTATGTAATATAAGAAGTTGATAATGAATGTTTTTTCAACCCATTTGGGACTCTTACCCTCACTCTATATATATGCATATATATATATATATATATATATATATATATATATATATATATATATATATATATATATAATATATATATATATATATATATATATATATATATATATATGTGCTTATACGTATTCCTTCACGGATGGAAAAATATGATGAATAGTTACTTATCTGGAGTACATCCGTTCATTCTGCAGTCCATAAATTCGCTCGCTCTCCTATTGTTGTTGGGTTCACCTCGTCAATGCTGGATGAGATTCTAGCGAAACGTCGGAACTGCGAATTTATGGACTGCAAAATGAACGGATGTACTCCAGATAGAAACTATTCATCATATATATATATATATATATATATACGAATCAAAATATTTCAAATACAAGAATTGTTTGAGTTTATATAATTTTCTAAGCTTTAGGCCAATAAATGTATATCATTTCTCACGGACCTTACCTTCCCACCGCTGTTTTCCCTCCGACTAGCCTTTTCTCTTACTCTACACCTATCTTCATTTTACCACACCTTGTCCGTAAAAGAGTAATGGTTTATCCCTTGACTACGAACCTTGGTTCGAGACCTGTATCTCAAGGAATAAACCTCTCAGGAGAACCAACTCCTGAATTTTGTATGAAAACCAATTAGCCTCCCATAAGCTTCTTTAAGCTCCTTTCGGGGTAGTGTAATCTTTGAGAGACACTTGTGACTTAAAGACTATACATGGATACCTAGTGAACTTATTTTATTTTAAATGAAAACACAGTTAATTGGAAACTATATTTTTTTATTATCTGTCTGGATTTAGAATTACTTATTATTAATTGATTTATTTTAATTAACAGGATTTAGATTTTTTAATTTTACCTAACCTTACTTTTGAATTACCATGATTATCTTGTTTCATGGTATTAATTAGTACAGAATATGTCCTCTTTATTATGTTTACATTTTTATTAATATTTATATTAACACATATTTATATCTACACATATTATATCCTTTTCTAATATTATTATCTAAATCCAAAATTGCTTAATATGTCTACTATCATCCATTTAAATTCAATTATTATAATTAATTTGCACATAATTTTGAGTATTCAAGTTAAATTTTACGTATTTTAGAATCTTGTTTACTTTCAAACATTTTAAGGTTAATTTCTAGTTACTTTAGGCTATGCCTTTTAACAAACAATCCTTTTAATTCACTAATAGACTCTGGTTAACATTTACCTATTTTTAGGTTAACCTAATTAGTTATAACATGCTATGCATTTAATAAAAACTTCCTGCTGATACTTATATACTAAGTCAAAGGATTTCATACATTTTTCAAGAATAAAGTCATATCAGATAAAATTATTTAAACACAATACGTTTATTTCCACTTCAGGCAAACGGTTGAATGGAAATCAATTTAGAATATTTGTTAATTAATTTAGGTAACCTAAAAGAGTTTTCAGTCCCTTAGGTTATAGAATTTCTTGTTAATTTTTATTTTAAGTTAATATATTTTGAAATTAAATTTTATGTAAAAGAAAATTAAATTGTTTATATGACCTTATACTGCAAACGTTAGGTAACTTCTATAGTTGGGTTGTCTTTGGGCTTCTTCCCAGCTTCCATCGGATTTGGATGTAGGCTTCACTGCATTGCATTGCGACGGTGAATTTTGTTAGGTTCAGCTGCTTTTTTCATTTTTTTGGTCGAGATGTTGGTAGAAACATATATGAGCTCCAGCTCACATATTTGTACACCCCCCCGGGTCACATCGTAGCACTTTATACGGACTTCTTACCACATATTGGGTCGTTAATGGTTCTGCGTGTATCAATACGAACTCACTCGATCACTGTTCAAAGTGTTCTCTCTAAGCGTCACCTTTTTGGCTTCGTCGTCCCCAATTTCTTCAAACTTCCGCCTTTCCGATGTCCATCTTACATTTTTTACCAATGAGAAAGCCGTTGCTATGGTGACTGATTCTGTTTATTTTGTAATATTGAATTTTAATTAGTTTAAATTTTTGTGAAAGACTTTTTCTTATTTCTTCTAATTTAATTAAGTTGCTGTTTGTTCTTGTTAAATCCAACTTCGACGGTAGCGCTGTCGCTGCAGTGTGGCAAGATCATATAACCCATCTCCCCAAGCGGTTTTTTACCGAAACTAATATAACTTCGTCTTGGATAACCTCAATTTTTTAGGCTATTATGTTTTAAATTAAAATTTGCATCTTTACAGAGATACAACTCTCCCTTGCTATGCCTAATTTACTTTCCGCACATTTTTATACTTATATTCACTATCCCTGAATATATTTGGTAAAAATTATTTTAATATTATACATTTTGGCTGGGTCCAATAGGCCTCACTTTTACTGTGTCATTTAAATCGGTCTATTATCCGTTAGCCTAATTAATGTTCTGTTGGTTTATAATTTATTCTAACATTACCAGTTTGTCTATTTAGTTCTAATTACTTTAGTTTACATTGATTTTCCCTATATTTAACATTTTTATTATAATACTATGAAATAATTGGAATATTAGTTGATTGATCTATTTAATTAGTCTAGACTTAGTTACATTTATCTGTACTAATACCAGATTTATTTGCATCGGTCATTCTGGCCGTTATACATTGTATATTAGATATAACTTATAATTGTTACTTCTGAAGAAGCTAATGCATTTACTGCCGAAAAGCTTTGAAAATAAATAATTAAAACAATTCGTACATTGCTAGACGTATCAGGAATATTAGGGTCAAATGTTGAAGGACCATCAGTGTCCCTAGGATTTCGAAAAATGCTGAGCGACCTAGCATCACTCTCATTAGACATGTCCAATTACATCTTTATATCTTCATCTTCCATTGTATAAACTAATATTTATAACGTGAAACAACACTCATTACCGTTTACTTCAGAAAACTCAGGTTTAGGTTAGAATAAACATTCAGCCTATGAAGCAAGAAAACAGCTGTTTTATTTCTGTCGACAGTGAAGCCAACCCAAACTCATTTTTCTGTTCCCAGGGACCAGACGAACAGTTTGATCCATTGAAATCAATGGTAACTGAGTTGCTGTTGGATTCACAGAACGATAAAGTGTGCCACTACCTGAGTATACAGGAGATACTCATGGGCTGGCTGTGAATGCTTACTGTGTATGTGTTAAAAACTCATGGAAATCTATATTATTTATATATATACAAAGTTAGTTTTTGTGTGATTTATTTGATCTTTTACAACTCTATGCGATTTCTTAAAATCATGTTTTTAAAAATAGTTTATCATGATTTTAAAATGGTAATTAATTTTTGTCTACATCAATTGAAATTTAGAAATTCTATGAGAAAAAGGAAGATGTACTTAATTTAATTCTTTGCCCTTTTAGACAAAAATAATTATTTATCTATTTCCCTTAAGCCTAAGTTTCTTTTAAGATAGAGATTAATAATTGACTAACTATAATTCGAATTTCTATTCAATAATTATATAAATTTCGTATAAATTATAATTAAATGATTATGAAACTAGTAATAAATCACACTTTAGTCAGAACAAATACAACTATTTAAGTTATATATTATATCGATGGTTTATTATTCAACTCCTATTAGTTCACACTCTCCTTATATAAATCTTGTTCGAATTTTCAATAGTTAATAAAATACTTCATATATATCCAGTCAAGTTCAAATACATTTTTTAAACCTATAGTACATGGCATTTGATGTTACAAGTTTTTTCAAATATTAATTCACTAAATAAATATAATAATGAATTAATTTTAGTTTTATATGGAAGAAAAACTTTTCCCAAAAAGGGTAAAGTAAGCAATATAGTTATTTCGTCCCATTTGACCTAAAATAAGGGGTAACATATGATTTCATAAATCAGCTGATTTAATGTTACTGGTTATGTGGCAGAACAGCTGTCTTGACGCACAATTATGTTACTTTATTTATATTGTTTGAAAATTTTAAAAAGTAACTGAAATACAACTTTTCTTTGGTAGCCTAAGTAGTTTTTTCACAATAAATATTTTTTTTCTTTTTTTATTATATTACTTGTTTTATCTGTCAATACATCGGTAAACTGGTAATACATCATAAGCCTATCGTCAGAGCTTCCCACGTGCGCATGCTCCGTACATTTCCCAAGCCCAAAGGTCACAAAATACACGCGTATTGTTAGTAATGAAAATTACTTTCTACTGCGTTATCTTATTTGCCGACAGGATGTCCTGTTTTCTCTCATTCTGATTTCGTTTCTTATTGCGCCAGAAACTACTACCGACGAGACAGACACGTCGCTCACCCAGTTTGTCTTGGCGTAAATGATTGTAGTTCGAGCAAACATAATGACGGATGAGTGCACGACATTTCTTCTCAAATTAAATTGAAATTACTTTAACATTCTGAAGAGTGTTTAGTTTTGTATTATTTGAGTTTCTCGAGACTTATCGTCAAGATGCTGAATTTAATTAAAAAAATATACGTTTTAGATGTGTTTCAGGGTTTTAGAATGTTGTGAAACATTGAGAACAAATATCTTAAAATTAGGAAACGAAATGTTGCACAGAACAAAAGTTGAAGAGTAGACGTTTTATCGTCTATTATATAGGCCTATTCTTAGGCTGTAGAATTATCCAGTTCTCCGGAAGAGAACTGGAGAAGAGGGATTCAAGCTATTCTTTGGTGGGAAATGAACTTTAGGAAGGCAGAAGATGCTTCTATGAAACCGAAATGGAATATTAGAGTACCTTTGAAGTATAAGCTTGTACACTCATGGGGAGATATATTCATGGGGAGAAGTACACTCATGGGGAGATATATTAGTTTTGTGTAGAAGGTATAACATTTTGACTCCTCACATTGTACATTTGTTTGTTGAATCCAAGGACTTTGTGTTTTATGAGAAATGAGTTCAGGCTTGATAAGGGCAAGAAACAAGTTGTCGAAACGTTGCTGTAGTTAGAGTACATATTTATCGACTCGCTTACTAACCGCATTTTCCTTAAAAAATATACAATTTATTGTCTAAATAAACAATAATTAAATATTTTACAAGATATATATATATATTTTTTTTTGTAAAATCCAACTTAAGTATTTTTTTTAATTCTAGTTACTTTTGATTAAATAATTACAACTCAACACTACTACTACAAGTGTATACTATATATTTATCACTTACACTTTAATGTACACAAATAAGAGTCTCACTTGGCACTCGTATATGCGAGTCGACTTTCGAAAACTATTAATTACGCGTTTTCATTCTCAAGCTTATTCTGAGAATACAAGAAAACAGTATTACAAAGTTATATATGTATGTATGTATATATATATATATATATATATATATATATATATATATATATATATATAATACGTTTTCTTGTTTAATAATTTAAAACAACATAGATTATTCAAATACCAGAATATTTATTAATTTATATTCAAAGCTTTTCATTGGCAAATAGTACCAACATCATCAGGAATGAAAATTACAATAATGTAAGCTACAGGCCTATACTTTACATTATTGTAATTTTCATTCCTAATGATGTTGGTACTGTTTACCAACGAAAAGCTTTGAATATAAATTAATAAATATTCTTGTATTTGAATAACCTATGTTGTTTTAAATATATATATATATATATATACCTTGTTCAAATTCAAATTTTAAATCGTTAATGCAACAGTTGAGTCGGTAAAATAGCAGTTGAATACTGAATTTCAAACTTCTAGTCATATACCTACAGTTCGAATCTAACCTAAAGACATCAATTTTTAAAAAATTAATTAAATAATTAATATATGATAAACTGTATTAACATCAAGTATCATCCACCAGAAGTAAAAAAGGCGTATTCGAACTTTACGAATATAAAGATGGATACAAAGTATTTTATTAACGATTGAAAATCTAAACAGGATATATGTTGGGAGTGTGAACTCATTGTAGGAATTGAAAAAAAGTCATTCCTTTTCTTGTCTCTGTTGAGGTTGTGGAAAATGGGGTTTCGTAAATATTTTTGAAAAGCTCTATGTTGTTTAAAGTATATACTGTAGTTAATTAAATCTATTAAATCTTACAGTTGCTGGGATTAGATTTTGAAAATAATTTGCATACTCTTCTAATATTCCGATAAAATAGCCGGAAGCTTATCACTTCTGTCCCACGTAACCACAAGTCATTTACCAAACGTTATCTAAAATTCGTATTTTTCTTTGAATATATCTTTTATTTATATTATGAATACTTTAATTATAAATGCGTAAACCTATCGCAATGGCTTTGATCACAATAATGTAACAAAACTAGATTTTATACTGAAAATGTTTACAGTTTTACTTGTTTAGGTTGGCCTTGGATAATTTGGTTGAACCTATTTTTTATTGGTTTGTAGTTATATACAAAAATTATTTGATTACCAAATTAAAATTTTTCTACATAACGTCGTAGCTAAGCTTGTGTAAACTATGTTACTTTAAAAGTAAATAAAATAGTCAAATAGAGAGTAAAAAACCAATTATTTAGAGGGTTGACAGCTAATTGGCTGTTTTTTCCAACTTTGTAATTTTGACACACAAGCTAGATTATAATAATAAAAGCAAGCAATTAAGGAATCTAAAAGTCAACATTCAAGTATTTACCAAAGTCTAATCTTAAAGTTGCAAGTCCAACATCATTATATAGCTGTCTTTTATAAGAATTACCACTTCAATAATAAAAGCAAGTATTGGGTTATATTCTCCTGCTGTGAAGAATTCTTCTTTGGGCGTAATCTAAGAAACATAACCTGCAATGTGTGTGTACATTTCTCTCCGAATGAACACGTCGGAGTCCAGTTACCAAGAGGCTCGACCAAGGCAGTCCGGTGAGTGGGACACCAACACTGCATTCCTTTACACAACCCACTACAGCTCTACAGTGTATTCACTTACTGAGTTTATTTATGTCTGCTAAAAATATCTCTAGTCTTATTTAGTACCATCCTCAAGTTATTCAGGCGATTGTACTTTTACAATGTTGATTTGAGCGCCAAAGAATGTGGGACGAAAGACTTAATACAGTGCAGGCCTATACGGTATATTTGCATAGAATAGGTTAAACAATAAAACGTATATTAGGCGTAGGAATAGAAGTGTTTCTGTTTGGAAAAGATCAGACACAGTATATGGCGATACTTTAATACTGTATTGGTTATGATATTGTTTCTTTTATTATTGGTTAAACCTTCTTGTTTTCGCACTATAACTGGCCTTATTATATGTAAATATTTCTTAAAATTACAAATTGTTTCTGTGGCATAAGGTAATTGATATCAACAAGTGGGAAATAATACTTTTTTTTGATAATTTTATAAATTTAAAAAACAAATATTATTATTAAAAATAAAATTAATTAGTTAATATGTAAAAAAATAAAGTTTTAAACTCTAATACACACGTTTTGAATAAAGTTGGAATTTTTTGTGTGAGGGACACATTCCATTTTTTTTCAGAATGTATAACATTTTGAGTCTATAGACAGAGAGAATTTTTACAATATCTGATGTAAAATTAACGTTCCAGTGTAATAGGATCTAAATCAAAATTTGCATAGTTTCAGAATATTCATGTAGGCCTTCTATAGGTAATGTCTAGCAGTTTTCATGACAAACACATAGACACACACACACACACACACACACACACACACACACACACACACACACACACACACACACACACACACACACACACACACACACACACATACACACACACACACACACACACACACACACACACACACACACACACACACACACACACACACACATACACACACACACACACACACACACATACATGTGCACTTGTGTGTGTGTGTGTGTGTGTGTGTGTGTGTGTGTGTGTGTGTGTGTGTGTGTGTGTGTGTGTGTGTGTGTGTGTGTGTGTGTGTGTGTGTGTGTGTGTGTGTGTGTGTGTGTGTGTGTGTGTGTGTGTGTGTGTGTGTGTGTCTGTTTGTGTGTGTGTGTGTGTGTGTGTGTGTGTGTGTGTGCGTGTAATTATTATATATTTTGTTATTGTGATAAATGTTTTATTTGTGACATGTATTTAATTCTTTAATAATAGTTGTAAAAAAATATTAATAAGGGAGATAATGACGGGTTATTGTTGCCAACATTACATATGCAGAATTCCCCGCTAGTAACGTAATTTTGTCATCACGATTGTTACGAAACAAAACACAAACTCGTGTGATCAAGCTTGCCAACAGTGTCACGTTTCATCGCCCACAACTGCCGCCAATTTATGCGTAACCTTTGACTTGTGTCTTCGCAATTTGGGCATTTATCCAATTCCTCGAGATTCTCCATTGCAATGCTAACAAGACTTTGTAATTCTGTATCGTTTTCTTAAATTGCAAAATTCTTTTGGAAAGTTGGCGATAAATTATTCAGCGTAGTGTGACCTTACCGTAATGTAATGCGTGCGTATTTATTATATGTTGAAGTTGTGACACGTAAGATGATCCTATAAATTATACGCTGATAGGCATCTGAACTCTACGACCTACAATCACTGACTTTATATCTGATAGACCGTCAAGGCTACAACTTCTAAAAACCCTTTGCCACGACAAGTCACAGCGTCTTCAGTAAAATACTGGAACAAACCAATCGATGGCATTTCTAAGAAAACCAGATGGAAATTTTAGAGTTCATTTTGAAAAATACTTTGTTGGAAAACTTTAATTTGAGATATATTTATGACATACTATTAAAGACTCCAATCCTCCAAACCCCCAATAAAAATAACCACAAAAAAATGGAACCAAGATCGATTAAAAGAACCCTCGGGGGGAAGCTTTGTCTCGGGGGTGCCAATTGACCATAACCTACCCCAAACTGTTAGCATTGCGGCATTCAGAATGAGGACCTGTCATGACCCCGTGCTGCGTACCTCCATCGTATTCAGGTGCAGCCGAACTCGGATTGTGGTCAACAGTGTGGTCATGTAGTTATGAATGCCGAACACCTTTGCGATTGCACAGCCTGGACAAGGCCCAGGATTACGACAATCCCACCTGCAGGAAGTCTTGTCTCAGATGGGAAAAAATCAACTCTAACCTGCCCCAAGTTTTTAGATTATCAGCACTTAGAATGTAGATCCGTCGTGTCTACCTTGCTGCGCCCTCTACCGTATTCAGGTTCTGCCGAACTAGAAGTGTCGGCTGTGTGGTCGTGTAGTCATGAACGCCGGACATCTTGAGGATTGCATTGCCTTGGTCTAGACCTAGAATTACGACAGTCTCGCCTAGATGGATTATCTAGCTAGCACGTCGATGATTGCTCAACTGCCAAGAGTGACCATTGGCTAGTAAGTAAGTATATTCCAAGCGGTACGGCGGCTGTCCCAAGCACGAGTCCCGGCCCCGCCGACAGAAGCAGACGCCCGCACCGAGAAGCGATCGCCAGGTTCTCGGGGGACCTCCAGTCTCCCCCGAGGTGCTGCCGCAAACACCTGCGGACAGCAAAGAGGCTGCGTCGTCGTCGTTGTCGTCGCCGGATACTGTTGCGGTATCCAAGAAGACTGCTTCCCCTCGTAAGAGGAAGTACCGCAACACCGAGTACAGGGAGGATCCCGCTGCTGTGTCTACCGGCTGGGAGAGAGTCTGGCATCGCCGCCATCGGCCGAAGTCCAAGCCGGCCCGTGTCGAGGAGTTGAAGAAGAAGTATTTCTTCTGGGACCTCGAGGAAGCTAACGACACCTGTACTGAGCTGATCCCGGACAACGAGCTCACGACATCGTTTAAGGAAATTACTGAGCTCGTTCTAGCTCCGGGAGTCTGCGTCTAGCACAAAGGTTTCGCAGAAGACCACATCCAACTCTACGAAGACCTTATGAGAAACGATGTGGAAAAAGAGCTCAGGACTAAACGCCGGTGGCGCAACAAGCAGCGGACATGGCGAAGGCGACGACGGAAAGAAGTTAAAGCAGCATCCCTAGAATTAGATATTTGCTGTATTTCAATAAAATTGTATTTTTTCATATTCTTTTTTTAAATATGTATAGCTTTGTAAAAATTTCTTGAAATAAATTCCCAATGTGTTTATAAGAAAAAAAAAATTATTTAAGTTTTTCCTTTATGATTCCTTGATAAACGTTAAAACTCATACTTACTTCAGATTAAACAAACTCACATGATTAGATACCTCCTTTGCAATATCCAATAAGAAAATAGGAAAATCATAAACGTTCATTATCATTACGTTTAAAACCACTAACAAGCCGCTTCTAGTTTTATTAAAGGATTTTATACAATTTCGTTACATTCAAGTAGTTTATGTAACCTTTATAATCCTGTGCAAGACTGTAAGCAATTTCGTTACGGCAAAATGGCATCATCACGGGCCACTAGCTGACCCCGACTTGCTCTACCTGGTGTAGACCACTTCAGGGCCTTGGCATTTATTCCAGCTGTCCGTTGTGACTCATACCTCGTATAATTCGTTATTTTGATCATTGGATATTTTCGTTGCTGACTTTTGATCGTTCGCCGTTTGAGATACATAACAAGTGGTGCATTTGAATTTACTTATTATTTAAATAAACGCCAACCTGTACGATTCGAAACCTTTCTACTTATCTCTGAATATTCTGCTAACATTTTAATAGAGCATGTTCATTTTGCGAGAAAGAGACCTTCAAATATTTGTTTTGAAATTTAAATTGTTTAAGTAATTTAGGTGATTCGTTAATTTCAGTTCTTTACGTACATATAAAGTTTTGTTTTATTTATATAAAAACTATAGAAATCAAAGAAATATAAATATTTTAATTTTTATCCAATCTAATAATTGCATTTAGTATTTAATCAACCTTATATTGTTTGGTCCGTCTTTATTATTTTAAATTCATAAAGTGTATCAGCTAGCGTTTGTTAAATAGGTAGAAAAAACTGTGCTAGAGTTTTTGTCAATTTTAATTGGGATTTTAGAAGTGTTATTTAAAAAATAATTAAAAACAATGTTTATTGGCAAACTTTTCGGGTTAGTACTCTGAGCTAGAATCAAGTTGATGTTTGTTAATTTTTATTTCACAAATTGTTTCAAGATAAACCATGCATAATGTTACCAACAATGTTTGATACTTTAAAGCTGGTTGTTGTAATCATCTTGATTTCAGTGATTAAATCATAAGTAATATTTTAAAGAACTAAGTAAAAACTCTTAAATTACTTTGCTAACGCACTTCTAAACCATCGTCTCACTGACAAAGCCCAACCCACTACTCCACGGTTAGGCATCGACAATGAAACGACTGTTTTAAAACGAGTCAATATAGCTGTAGTTTTCTTTGCTCTTTAAATATTTACTTATGTATTTATAAATTTATTTTAAATGTTAAAACCATTTTGTTACAATATTTTCAACATATTTGTAGTATTAATGAATTGTATGGATTGTGGATTATTGTAAATGAAAGATATTAGTTAATGTCGGTAGCAAAACGTACGGTACGGACTGCAGCGTACGATAGTTACAGAACCAAAACCATCAAATGAATGACGGTCAAATATAATCTCGAAATCTACTGGAAGTATATTCTGCATAGTCTACGTTTAGATTATAAAATTTAAAGTACATTTGAGGTTTGAACAACATTTGAGCTTTTCTTAGCATTTCCCCCAAATACTAAAATCTCTTGGAGCTTTGCATCAGTTTGTAAATAATTTACCATACATTTGACTCAGATTATAATTGTTTAAAATAGTATAAAGAGAATAAATGTAATTTACCAGGATCAATGTCAGAAGAATAGATCCTGAAGGAAGCCACTTAAATATGGTTGAAACTTTCGCTTAGTTAATAAATACAATATGCCAAAACACAACAGCTACACAAAACCTTAAAAACTACAATTTACTTTGTTATGACCAGTTTTTAATTTTAGATCTCCATTCGGTTTTTAAACTAGTGAGTGCCTTCAAGGAGGCGGTGCACGCGTTATAAGACAACCAGACATATATAGGCTATCATTGCATTAAAGTACAAACGTCCATAAGAACTGTTCGCCTAAAGAGACCGGCACTCGTTAATAGACAAATAAATCAAACTTAATTAATTAAAACAAAACAGCTTCATCACCTCACCATGTCAAGCTTAAACAGTTCAGTCCGCACTGTCCTTCCACGGAGATAAGAGAATGTGTTTACGCTATAAACAAATGTTTTTCAGTATTGCTTGGGAAACAAATTATAAACTAATAGTTTGTAGTTTTAATCTATTTTTAACTTTAAATTTCGACCAGGCCTGCAGTAATTAAATACTTGAAGTTAAATTTTTGTGCACAATAAAAACAATTGTTCGGAAATAATATAATAACACGGTGAAATGTCGAAATGAAATCCTATAAAAAGTTTCAATGATCCCCCTTAGAATAGTCTATACTGAATAATTATTTCATTTGTGTGGTTAAAAATAATTTTAACAAAACTAATTTCTACAGTGAACTTTATCAATATTTCATCAGTGAAATATTACATTTTTAAATGTACCAAAAGCGAAGTAGTTGTTTTAGAAGAATTTTTCATAAGATTGTAATATAAATATTTGTAAATACAAATGTTTGATTTATAACATTGAAACACATAATAGTATTTCTTTGTATTATTGATTAGTTTATCATTTTCTTAGTAAATTATAATTAACTTAACTGTAACCCTCTGTCTCTATGTCCTATCCCTCTCTCTCTCTCTCTCTCTCGCTTGATTATATATATATATATTAACAACTAAGTCAAAATACAAATACAAGAATTATAATTGAATTTACAATTCAAAGCTTTCGTTGGCTAACAGTACCAACATCAACACGAATTTATATCCGTGAATGTAAGTTTTTAAGGATTTTATTCAATTGGATAAAATAATTTTGAAACAATATTCATTCAAATTTATTTTTTAATATTTTAAATATTAATATTTAATAAAAATCAGTATTTAAATATTTATGCGGTTGTGATAATAATAGTAATAATATTATTAATTTTTATTATTATTATTGTGTTTCGGGTGAATACAAATATGTAAGAACTACGCATATAAAAATAAAGTCTTCAGTATTTTATCCTTGTCCCTCTTAAGAGTGTCTGACACTTAGAATGTTTTAAAATACAGAAATCTAAAGCAATAAAATATTCAAAAATAAACATCATCACCTTATGTTATAATTATTGCTCATATATTTCTGTTCAAATTAATAAATACGCATGTGTGTGTGTTTATGGGTGAGTGCGCATGTTTTCACATGTGCACGTGAGAGCGCGTGTATATCTCAATAATGGTTATTAACTTTAAAAAAGACAAATAAACATATACAAGAGAGTTTCGATAATTTCTATCATTATCAGCCTAGTTCAATGACTTTTTGGATAAATTTACAAAACAGGTCGCTAACATGTTAAGACCTGACAGTAATTAGGACGTTGTCTTTCCCAATTACGGCAAAACGAGCCACTTATGTAAATAGGTAGCCCAATTTATTTACGTACATTTGGTATTTCCATTTTGAAAGCAAAAAGTCAACATTGCATAGAAATTCGTATCGAGATTGCATCGAGATTCGTAGTAAAATATTTTTTTTTACGAACTTATGCAAACAACTAAAACAACCTTTAATTACAAAATGCCATAAACTTTATTAGTATAAAGTTTAACGAGCATATTCTTAAATTTACCCCCATCAATGGTTACTGACGCGCGTTGCCATGGTTACTTTCAGTGCTATGATTACAGCATCTATATTCATTACATTTTTATAATTATGAAGAGAAATTTTGTCGAAATCCTGATGACAACCAATCTATTGAAACCTCTCTCGATCTTTTGTTATTAGATAATTTTGAAATTGTATTTTTCACAATTTAGTTTGAGCAATTCTTAACATTATATCACAGACACACAATCACAGAGCAAATCCATTTTACTCATAAGAATCGTGACTTTACGAACTCGAATTGTTTTTTCGCAACAATGTTTATGTCGTGGCTCGAGAACGGAGTCTATTAAATACTGAAATCCTATAAGCGTGTCACATGACGTCCGCCGAGGCGCCAAACTGCATTCCGACGGCGAAACATTATCTCGTTGTGCGACAAACAATGACATTTAACTTTACGCAACGAGAGAATTTAGCCTGGTTGCCATGGTGATGTGACAAACACGCCGTAAGTCAAGTCCAGTAGCCGAGAACGAGTGTGGGCCTGACCTGACATGCAATAAACCTTTGCTGGTATTTAAAGTGAGAGATGAGTTTAGCTGTAAACGTTTAGGCATTTATATAGGAATATGAATGTTGAAAGCAATCGAAAAGTTGAGAAATCTTTTATTATTTAAGTTTAAACCTTCTTTTTGATAAAATTTATAATCTATTTATAATGAGGCCTTATAAACAAGTAATATAAAAAAATATTTTAAATAAATTCCTATTGAGGTTAACACAGAAAAATTATTCTTAAATTATTTTAGTTACCCTTGAGCACTGTTTATGATATTGTGTGGTAACCATGGCATCAGTTTAAGGTTGTACAATGGAGGTTTCAACGACAAACCAGATGGGGGAAAAATTCATATACATCTTTGAGAAATGTATTTCCAGGTATTTGAAATTTGGTACAGCGCCAAGGCACGCTAGGCTTCGAATATGAAGATTCTCAGAACGAATCCGGCTGGACCCCATAAATTTTATAATTTAATTATTCAATATATATATATATATATATATATATATATATATATATTTGAAAAAACTGTATTAACATCAATTACCTACCACTATATGTTAAAAAAAAATGTTTTAGAGCTTGATTGGATGAATAAAAACTTATTTTATTAACGACTGAAAATTTGTGCAAGATATATATCAGCAGAGTGTGAGCTAATAGAAGGAATTTAATAACCAAAAACTCCCTACCCACAACAAACACACATACGTTTTTTTCACATATGTTTTCAAATATGTTTCGACAACACAAGCTTACCTACCTTAGTGCATAATTTACATTAAGGAAGACAACTTTTAATGTCGAAACACATAACTGTAAAACAAAAATAACTCATATATATTATTTAAAAAATAATTTATAAGAAATAAAATCTAAACAATTAAAATGGAAACACCATTTTTATTCCCAAAATTTTAAGAGATAAATACAATTGTTATTTGCGACTGGCAGGATAATTCGATAGCTAATTTGACGTTGTTTAGGTTAATGACAGATCACAAACCAATTCAGGTTTTTACAAATACTATAAGGTTTCGATTTTCTATTCGAAAAACTTTTTCAAGAGTTAAGCATTGAACTAAATCCTTAACCTAAACAACAAGTTAGTTGATTAATTGTTATTAACAGACATTAAATAAAGGTAAGTAGTGTGATCTTATATTTAAGTCTGAAATCTAAATAAATTATAAGAATAACAGTTTACAATAACTATATATATACATAAACAATTTATGACATATCGTGTAAATTGAACGAAGTCGGAAAAATAAACGACTTATTAGACAAAATTAACTAGTTGTCGAAACGTTGCTATAGTTAAAATTTATTACAAATTCTCTAATGGACCAATTTACCTCTAAACAGTTCTATTAGCTAAAAACTCTTGTATTTATATATTGGTATGTTAAACTTGCCTATAGTAGTACTTATTTTTTTTACTTTGAATTTGAGTCCAATCATCAATATATTTTTCTCAAGTTACAAATCAGATTTTATTCAAACAAATTTTCCTGTGGCGAATTTCGTTTTCCTGTTGTGCAGAATAGACCTAATTAAATATTGACTTCTAGAACTAATAATTAAAGAAAAGCTATGAAAATGTAACTGAGAGTGTTTATTATTTGTTGGTTTACTAAATATGTTTTTTTTCAATTCTTTCTATTAGCTCACACCCTCCTTATATATATATATATATATATATATATATATATATATATATATATATATATATATATATTTATATATATATATATCTTGTATAAAATTTCAACACGTTTTTATTCATCCAATCAAGTTCTAATACACTTTTTTTTAACCTGTAGGGGATGACAACTGTTGTTGATACAGTTTTTGTCAAATATTTAATCATTATTTGAAATTTTAAAAAAGCTGATGTATCGGTCAGATTCGAACTGAATAACTACATGTTTGAAATATGCACTTTGGTACTCGGCCAACTTTCCCATTGCTAGAAATTTATTACTTATAATATACATATATATATATATATATATATATATATATATATATATATATAATTATAAGAGGAAGTTTCCTAGCAATAATGAAGCATTGCGAGTGATGGATAGAAAGGGAAGTTATATATAACAACCAACTTCATAAATTATAAACGAAAAAAGAAAGCGAATAAATAGTAACAAACAAAAATCATATTCCAACGCCATACTCTGTATAGGGGAGGAAATGGAAAATTGCAAGACAGTTCGCTTTCTATTTTGCCACTTAATATTGTGATTCTATCATATGTGTAAACATACTTGTAATTATAAAATAAAAAGTAACTAAAATAAAACTTTTCTTTATTGACGTCAGTACTAAATTGACTTTATATATATATATATATATATATATATATATGTGTGTGTGTGTGTGTGTATTAGTACTAGTATGCCTAGCAATTTCATACTAGCCTAATATATTCAGATTTAGGCCTTAAGGTCTAATGTCGGTTATTTCTCGGTTATGGCTCACGTTTGTCTAAGAGTGGCTGTGTTTGATTATGTAGCTGGCAAGACAAGAGGTGTCACATTTAATGGTGTGTTTCTGTTCTTTGAATCTTGTTTGAAAACTGTAGCCTGTTTAACCAATGTAGAATTTATTAGGCAATATATCATTTAGATCCTACAGCTTAGGTTACATATACCTGGTTCTTGGAGCTTTGTTTGTGAGTGTTGCAGGTTCATGTTTATTTTCTATGTTTTCTGTACCCGGTCTTTTTGATTTTTAAATTTTATTTGTGGTTGTGTTTAATGTGTTAGTGGGATGGATTTCATTTTCCTCATTTTTGATTGTTGTCTTTTTATGCCACAAGTTATGAATTAGCGTTATTATAATCATTTGTGTGTGGAGGTTTTTAAATGTGTTAAATCCGATATCATAAGATAAAAGTCTCGACATAAATATAAAGAATTAGTCAGAGAGATACGTTGGAAACAGAGAGAAAACAAGAAATGACGAAATAAAATCCATCAAAATAGAAAAAATTAAATGGAGTCTGTACAAGTTTTAAATAAATGGAATATTATGGGTTAAAACGTAGAAAAAATATGTTTTTAATTATATTATATAATAATGTATAATATTAATAGTGTACAGTATTTTATTATTAATAATTATATTTTGTTCAGTCGCAGTTTGTTGTAAATTTTATATGTTACTTTTAAAGTGCTTTTAATTTTATTTGATGTTTTGTTTATCATGCGTGTGCGATAAATTTCTTTTATCCCTGATTTGTTTTTGTTTTTTTTTTCGTTGCAAGTTATCAGTTATGCGTTTCTGAGTGTTAGGTATTTAATTGCGTTGATTTCTTTGTTGGTGTTTCCGGTCGACATTGGTCCTTCATTTAAAGCACTTATTTATGTAGTTGTAGGTGGATTGAACTGTTGTGAGGTCGAGTAACTTTATTGAGTTTAATGGTAAAATTTAAATTAAAAAATATGTTTAAAACTTTTTCAATAGAAGTACCAAAACTTTGCAATCATACAAAAATATAATGACACAATATTTCAGAAAAAACCTTTGCCAAAGTAGATGAAATTCTTGCAAGGAAAAAACATTAAATTTGTCTGAATTATATACTGTAGTAAATTATTTCTGATTTTATAAATAAAACTTT
The DNA here is from genome assembly GCA_036971475.1 of Prosapia bicincta. Taxonomy (NCBI): domain Eukaryota; kingdom Metazoa; phylum Arthropoda; class Insecta; order Hemiptera; family Cercopidae; genus Prosapia; species Prosapia bicincta. Next base: position 15,925,847 of record JBAIZL010000001.1, on the reverse strand, counting down.
CCATCCATAAAGGAATACGTACATTAAATGAGAAGGGGTGAGTTAAGACCAGTTTGGTACAACTTGAGCTTGAAGGTAACAGATTCAATTCCAGCTAAATATTAAGCTTTGTTGATATAACCAGCTTAAGGTAAAGTCTTCTAACCACAAAAAGTAATATCAATATTTTAGTATTCAATTACCACCACAACTTTCTCCAAAAAGTCAAGAACAATGTCTGAACTCCACACCGGTGCATTAAAGTCTCCTGTTCCTATACATTTATATAGATATCACTGCTTGCACGTGTTGGAAAGAAATTACAGAGGCGAGAGTCCAACACTGCCGCTGTATAATTAGAATCAACTGGAGTCTGAATATACAATAACATATATGTTTTCTTTGTTAAAAATTGTGTAGAAAGATTGTCAAGCAGACACGACATTATATAACAGGCTTTCTCTAATGCTTGATTCTTGTCGAGGAAAATGACAAATCTGAGGTTTCAATATAATACCTGAGTTTGTGTTAGTACTTTTCTGTACTATGCGGTTTGGAAACTATTCATGAAAGTGTTGCTACTCAAACATTTTTAACAAAACTATTTTATAAATTATTTAACACAAATAAAGACGAAAACAGAAATAATATTTTGTAGTACTTCTTCAAATAATATTTTTCTTCATATTTTTTGCTTAAGAAATTTGTGACACTAAAACTTTAATCAAATTAAAAAAACGTTTGTCATTTTAAGTAAAAAAATTTAAAATCATAATTCATATGAATAAGAAATTTAGATTATCGTTAAACATGTTATTAGCTGATCTAAATATATTTCAATTTTCGATTTTATATTAGCTAATTATTACGTTTACAATTTTGTGTACTCGGTTGGAATTTAAGTCAAGAGAAAAAATCTAAAAACGTATTTAAATATCACTTGGAATTTTGTCAGATTTCATTAACCAAAATAACATTTTTCCAGATATACTATTTTGAAAAAGCAATTTGTGACACCAATTTTTTGTGAAATGTTTGTGGATAGCCATAAAGGTTTGGACATCAATATATTTAGTGATGAATCATACACGATACAGTTAATGCATTAAACCCATTCCTAATGTTACTAATTATTGATTAATTATAATAAACAAAATTAAACAAATTTAGTTTTTCAGACTGGACAAATTTTTATTTTCTCTTCATAATGTTCTAAATTGGTACCATTATTATTTCTAATGTTTTCATTGTTATTCGTATGTTATAATTATTTATTTCCTCTTAGAAATTAGTATACTGACTCAATCTTAGTTAAATATTGGTTAATATACCTATTTCAAAATTAACTCTTTTTCTTGTAGGTATAGAGAAACCTTTATTAAGGTTGAATAAAATCTTCAGTTAAAAACCATAATCTTTTCTTGGAAATACATAACGTCTTGATTGAATCCTTGAACTTTGCTAAGTCCGGTATCATAACAATAAAGTCACGACCTAAACAAAATGCATTACTCAAGGATAGTCACAGAAATACGTTGGAAACAGGGGAAACAGGATGTAATGAAATATAATTTCATCAAGTTAAAATTAATTACAGGTAGCTAATACAAGTTGAATATATATATATATATATATATATATATATATATATATATATACATAATATTAATATAAATCAATATAAACTCAAACCAGGAAATGTATTAAAAAAATAGCTAGAAGATATTCATCAATTTAATACATTGATATCTGTATCGGCCAACAACTAAAATAAGTCTTGTATTTAATCATCCCTTACTTCAGGCAAACTTGCCAGTTAAATCAAAATAAATATTTTGCAAACAACAATGAGGAGACAAACAAAATGTGTGCTGTCCAAGGTTATCTCTGACAGTAGCATCAATGGCAGGTATTTGCTACAAACATTTGTATCTATCTGAAATCCATTACACTAGTAAAGGTGGCACGTCTCCTCTTTGACCTTGGATCGAGCTGGATGAAATATTCCTTTTATTAAGGCTCGGTTCTCTTCAGACAATGTGTAAATCTTTCTAGAGTAAATCTTGTTGAAGATAATTTAATCAAATAGCTTTGAGCTTAGTTTCATAAGACTGGTTTTGGGAAAAACAACGGCTTTGTCATTTCAATGGAAAAGTTTCCTGCTAAGTAACACTTCTATATAAAACCGTTTGGAAAAGTAAATCAATTCCATATTTAAATATTTATCAATGGAATAACTAACGTTTTGTTTATTACTAACCTTTCTAGAATAATATTTAGGAGACGATTAATACAAATTAGGTAAATAAATATCTCAATTTTCAATAGATATAGTTTATAAGGAGAGGATGCGTATAATCCCGTAAAGGTTAGGTCTACTTAAGGCACGCGACCCTGTCCACATGAGTCATAATGCTTCCTTGCAGAGTATCAAAGAAGCTTCAACTTTTCCTTCACCCTATCATCAATTCATCCTGCCTTAATTCATTCCCTATAGATAGTAGGAGTGTCTTTATGATCTCGACACAGTAGGTCTTCCTTCATATAAGCTACTCTGCCGAGGCAATCCATGATTCTCCTTACATCTCCCGAATCAAAGGTATTTATATCTTCTTTATGTAACAAACCAGATCTTCAACATCTCATTTTCTATAAAGGTCTAGGGAGAAGACTTTACAATCTCGATAAAGGTTAGGTCCAAAAAGTACTCGGTTTTGTAAAGTGAAGCCATGAATCTCCTAGATCAAAGGCGTGTTTATGCCTTTTCCTTAATTCTATATTCATTCGGGTGAAACTATATTTCTTTACATGCCCTTACCTTGATTTTCCTTTCCGAGGAATCCAATTCACATCCTTAAAAGCGATAATAGTTTAAAACACCAAAATAATTTGGAATATTGGTAAACACTGCAAAACATTATGTTCAAAATCAAGGCTTTATTAAAATAATATTTCATAAATGAGATAAATAATATTTTTAAAACGTTGAAGATTTTTTAAAAAACTTTGTACTTTGTACATAAAATGTATTAACAAATAATATCCTCATAAACAACTGTAAAATATTGACCAAAGCAAGGTATAAATTGTAATTTTAGTAAATTTTTATTACGTTTTAGGGATAGTTATTATTGCCAAGCAAATGTTAAATAAATAACTTATTTGCTATTTGGGCAAAAGTACTGCCACTTAGATTTTTCTGATATTATTAAAACCAATAATCACGGTAGAATATATTTATCGTTTCGAATTTAATACAATGCTGTAATACAATGGAACAAATACAATCTTTATTACAAAAGTCGTAATTTCACAAAAAATTCTGTTTTAACGAATAGCGTTATTGACGAGCTTCTGTATTGTATTTAAATAGTACTATATGGCTTATGTTATATAATAAAGTGAAATAATCATCAACAAATTATTTGACAATCTTAGGACATTTTTTTATTAATATTTAGTTTTAATTATTTTAGTTTTATGTAGTTAATAAAAGAACAAACAACTTGTAATACACACACTTTTATGTAATTGTGAACACTTCCTGCCTTTTTCAATCGGAAGTTAAACCTTTAGGCCCTTCTTCAGTCTAGCTCCATAATTACGTTCGCGAGACAAATTTGGGGGGGGGGGAATATAACGCGTGCAGACGTTTTAATTCGCAAGAAAACAAATGTGTTTGGAAAATTTTTATAGTTACAGCAGTAGAAACATAATTAAAATGAACGTCAGAGAGTATTGTTGACCGGTTTACAGTGTTGCTACTAAGCTCCGAGCCGCCAATTTGCGATCGTTTCACGCAGTGTAATATTCATTGATTGTACTGTTTCATCGGTCCATTGACTCTAGTTTACAGGGCAAGCAAACATTACATAAACGCGTCATAAAAAGTGCTTTGCTAAGTAACTACAGGGTTCTGTTTGTACTTGTAGGTATATGATGTAATTATTATTGTTATTATTATGTAAATATATATATATATATATATATATATATATATATATATATATTTATATATATATTTATATATATATATATATTTTAATATTTTATATTAAATATGGTGATGTGTTTTCTTGTAATATAGTTGATAAATTAAAAATATTTCAAAAACAAGAATCATAAGTAGCACATATGATTTAATTTTGTAAAAATATTTTATTAGATAATTATTTTCCTGAAGATGCTGGTACTATTTTATCGGCGAAAAGCTTTGAAGAAATAATTTATCATATATATATATATGTATGTATATGTTTGGTCTTTTGAATGTAATGAAACATATAGACAAGAAATTATTTTACTGATCTATTGAATAGTTGACTTAAAATTATTAGACATAGCACTGAAGAATTTAAATCGTTTGTTTGCTTCAAGTACATAGATAATATATTGCCTGTTGTTCACATTCTTATATATTTATATAAATTAACTTACTTATCTATTAAACATTTCTTAATTATTTTTTTCCAATAACTATTGTGTTAGAGGAAGGCGTTTTAGGATATCATTCTTTAAAAAACAATCTGAAGTCAACGAGAGTGAACTTAGTAATTAAGGAATACTAACGTGTTTTGAACAAAAAATATGAAAAACGACGAAGGAGAAGGGATTTGTTCCAACTAAAGGGTGGAAAAGGTTAAAGTACAAAGCAAATAATGAAGGAAGAAGTTTTAAAAGAAAAGGCGTAATCACGAAGAGCATGTAAAAAGATTCTATACACCTAGAATGTCTAATTTAATTTCTTCTTGATATCCCTCTATCCTATGTACCCTACCATAAAACCCTATTTTCTCATTTTATTATTATTTTTCTCTTTAATAACTCTCTAAATCAACTCAGATTTTATTATTTTTATTTATTCATATGTTTCTTAAATGTCATTATGACACTTGAGCAAGTAAAGAGTCATTTACATTTTGCGTATCTAAATTAGTGCTTAAGACTTATATTAATTAGCGTGATAAAACTTAAATATTCTTAAAAATATCTCCTTTATTCAAGCTTTACCACTCTATCTTAATCTACATATTGCATAGCTATGTTTTAATTTCGCTACAAATTATTTGGTAGGTATTAAGGTTTGGTTGTAAATAATAGAAAAATTCAGGTACATAGTAAATTAACCGATTCCCGAATTGAACAATGGTTCTCCATTCCCCGATGTCAATACAACATACGTATATTGATAGGACGTGAATAGCTTACAGATGTTGGTAAACTCTATTTATTTCCTTTTTAAAACTACTTAGTTGCTATGCTGTAATATATCTGTGTAGTAATATAGTATAGGTATATACTGCTATGTTTTATACTGACACATTATAGAGTTGCTAATAGGTGGTGATGTTTGTGTTTTAAAAAATTGTAAGCACTCTTTATCGCTAGTGATATGTATAATCACTTTTTTTACGATGTATTTTTAAGTACCAAGTAGTAACGGAAAATGGAGTTGATGTAGAATTTCTCAAGTATTTCCTTTTTTTAAAAAAAATAACATTTCGTGAATTTTTTTATTGAATGGGATGATATTCAAAGGTCTAATTTTATTTACATTCCTCTTCAAGAACACTGTTCTTCATCCAACATCACCTTTATTTTATTCTTGAATTTCGTAGTCCATTACGTTCGGTGAATCTTAATTAATCACTTTAACAATAATTTATGACTATCCGAACTTTAAATTTTGTAAATTTGTGAAAACTTACTCTAATGTTTTACAACTTAAGTAAGTTTTCACAAATTTACAAAATTTAAAGTTAGGATAGTCATACACTATTGTTAAAGTGATTAATTTATTTTATTATTTATTAGAGTCGACAAACTAAGTTCCGAGAATTGAAAAACCAATATATATATATATATATATATACACACTATATATATATATATTAAATGAAGTTTCGTATTTAGTTATAAAGTCTTACAACAGAAGTGGTAACATAAAGAATAAAACCGTAATATTTCAGTTCGTTTCTAAAACGAAGAAACTTGTGATCCATAATAAACGCTTTTATAAGCGCAAGGAAAAACTCTCGGTAACTGGAGTGGTAAAAGAATGAAAAGGAAAAGCAAAGAAATCGTTATCAAATAAAACAGCTGTTTTACGAATCTTACGCCATCATATGGTTTATGAATAGAGGATGTTTTGCAATTTCAAAATATATAAAGATAACCACTTTATTAAACATTTTTTAAACAGAGATCAAATTCATGTCCAATCAAGTGTAATACTATGCAGGAACCGATCTGTACAACAGTGCTTTTTCTATAGAGCTATGTGAGGAAGAACACTTTACAAACTGTAAAGTGTAAATTTATTTAGATTTTTCGACACAAATAGAATCATTAAAAAATTGTCTTACTATATTTTCCCGGCTCCTTTTAAAATTTAAACCCCAGTTTATTTAAATGTCACAATTAGGTTACTAAAAAAAATTTGGATAATTTTTATACCAAAAATAAAATTTTAATTAAACCATAAAACGTTCATTTGGATAGTTGTGTATTAGATTCGGACATTTTTATTTTAAAAAATATTATACAAATTGTTTCGAATAAGTGAGAAAATTAGAATATTAATTTACATAAATAAAATTCATATTTTTGGGAATCATTGATGTATCACCGACAACCCAAAACGTTAACTTTGTTACCAACAATAACAACGTTACATTCAATGCGTCACCCAAAACGTTAACTTTGTTACCAACAATAACAACGTTACATTCAATGCGTCACCCAAAACGTTAACTTTGTTACCAACAATAACAACGTTATATTCAATGCGTCACCCAAAACGTTAACTTTGTTACCAACAATAACAACGTTACATTCAATGCGTCACCCAAAACGTTAACTTTGTTACCAACAATAACAACGTTACATTCAATGCGTCACCCAAAACGTTAACTTTGTTACCAACAATAACAACGTTATATTCAATGCGTCACCCAAAACGTTAACTTTGTTACCAACAATAACAACGTTATATTCAATGCGTCACCCAAAACGTTAACTTTGTTACCAACAATAACAACGTTACATTCAATGCGTCACCCAAAACGTTAACTTTGTTACCAACAATAACAACGTTACATTCAATGCGTCACCCAAAACGTTAACTTTGTTACCAACAATAACAACGTTATATTCAATGCGTCACCCAAAACGTTAACTTTGTTACCAACAATAACAACGTTACATTCAATGCGTCACCCAAAACGTTAACTTTGTTACCAACAATAACAACGTTACATTCAATGCGTCACCCAAAACGTTAACTTTGTTACCAACAATAACAACGTTATATTCAATGCGTCACCCAAAACGTTAACTTTGTTACCAACAATAACAACGTTACATTCAATGCGTCACCCAAAACGTTAACTTTGTTACCAACAATAACAACGTTACATTCAATGCGTCACCCAAAACGTTAACTTTGTTACCAACAATAACAACGTTACATTCAATGCGTCACCCAAAACGTTAACTTTGTTACCAACAATAACAACGTTACATTCAATGCGTCACCCAAAACGTTAACTTTGTTACCAACAATAACAACGTTACATTCAATGCGTCACCCAAAACGTTAACTTTGTTACCAACAATAACAACGTTATATTCAATGCGTCACCCAAAACGTTAACTTTGTTACCAACAATAACAACGTTACATTCAATGCGTCACCCAAAACGTTAACTTTGTTACCAACAATAACAACGTTACATTCAATGCGTCACCCAAAACGTTAACTTTGTTACCAACAATAATAACGTTATATTCAATGCGTCACCCAAAACGTTAACTTTGTTACCAACAATAACAACGTTATATTCAATGCGTCACCCAAAACGTTAACTTTGTTACCAACAATAACAACGTTATATTCAATGCGTCACCCAAAACGTTAACTTTGTTACCAACAATAACAACGTTACATTCAATGCGTCACCCAAAACGTTAACTTTGTTACCAACAATAACAACGTTACATTCAATGCGTCACCCAAAACGTTAACTTTGTTACCAACAATAACAACGTTACATTCAATGCGTCACCCAAAACGTTAACTTTGTTACCAACAATAACAACGTTACATTCAATGCGTCACCCAAAACGTTAACTTTGTTACCAACAATAACAACGTTACATTCAATGCGTCACCCAAAACGTTAACTTTGTTACCAACAATAACAACGTTACATTCAATGCGTCACCCAAAACGTTAACTTTGTTACCAACAATAACAACGTTACATTCAATGCGTCACCCAAAACGGTAACTTTGTTACCAACAATAACAACGTTATATTCAATGCGTCACCCAAAACGTTAACTTTGTTACCAACAATAACAACGTTATATTCAATGCGTCACCCAAAACGTTAACTTTGTTACCAACAATAACAACGTTACATTCAATGCGTCACCCAAAACGTTAACTTTGTTACCAACAATAACAACGTTACATTCAATGCGTCACCCAAAACGTTAACTTTGTTACCAACAATAACAACGTTATATTCAATGCGTCACCCAAAACGTTAACTTTGTTACCAACAATAACAACGTTATATTCAATGCGTCACCCAAAACGTTAACTTTGTTACCAACAATAACAACGTTATATTCAATGCGTCACCCAAAACGTTAACTTTGTTACCAACAATAACAACGTTACATTCAATGCGTCACCCAAAACGTTAACTTTGTTACCAACAATAACAACGTTACATTCAATGCGTCACCCAAAACGTTAACTTTGTTACCAACAATAACAACGTTATATTCAATGCGTCACCCAAAACGTTAACTTTGTTACCAACAATAACAACGTTACATTCAATGCGTCACCCAAAACGTTAACTTTGTTACCAACAATAACAACGTTACATTCAATGCGTCACCCAAAACGTTAACTTTTTTACCAACAATAACAATGTTATATTCAATGCGTCACCCAAAACGTTAACTTTGTTACCAACAATAACATCATTATATTAAATGCGTCACCCAAAACGTTAACTTTGTTACCAACAATAACAACGTTATATTCAATGCGTCACCCAAAACGTTAACTTTGTTACCAACAATAACAACGTTATATTCAATGCGTCACCCAAAACGTTACAATTACAAACAGCAATGAGAATATTTCGAACAAACAATGAAATACAAAAGTGAAATGTTCTGACCTGCTTTGGCGTAAAATAATAGATTACAAGGAGTTTTTCACACAAACGATTTTCTAGATGAAACACTTCCTTCCTGCCAGTGGTGACCAAATAGGCCATTTATTGCCTTAATTTCCCGGCAGGTCATACAGCAGGCAGTGACTAGTTAGAGGAAGTATCGTAAGCGGAAATCGTAAAGGAGCAAATTAAGGCATTCTATTTGTAAGTAGCTGAGGAATAAATGTAATTGCATACCCTATAAATAATTTGTGGTGAAAGTAAGAAATCGATGTGTCATCAATAGGTGTAAACTTTCAGCTTAGTTTACATTGAAATATATAGGCCTATTTATTTTCTGTTTAGAATGTATTTCAAATATAAACTTAGGCGCGTCTAATACTTTTCTCGATGTGAATGAAATTGCAGGATCAAGGGAATTTTCAACCAGACAGAATATAAACGAATTGTCCCTAAAATTTCAAAGCAACATGACGATTTTTGTTTTAATTTAGAGGTTATTTTGAGGTTATGTTTAACACATTTTATTTGTTATTTCCTAATTATTCAGGAATATTTTAAGACTCATACAAACAGCTGTTTTTATTGCCTGTATTCGGTATGAGGTTACACTTCTAACGAGAGGCCTAAACACATTCATATTTTTCTTTTAGTACATAATTTCTCAAGCAAGTTTCATTTTAAATGCAGTGGACTTGGTTTATTTCTTTTCTGAATACCAGGTAAAAGCATATTTTCTGACGCCTCTAGACGGTAAATTCTTATAGATGGATATTTCAGCATCAAATTATAAATAGATCGGTGTAGATACATTTGTAATAACGGCAATACCTATATTACCTAATATAAGAATCAAATGTTACTTCATATAGTAACTATAAATCCTTTTACTACTTTCAACTACTCTGGTTTTATACAAAGCTTTCAACTTTTTACCGCCTGTGTTTTTAATATTGTTCACTAAATTTGACTTTAAATATTTACAAACTCACTAAAACTGTATGCAATTATACAACAAAGCACCTACTACGAGTTACTTTATCACGTACCAGAAAAGAAAAAAATACAACACAAACTCAAAAACCTCCACTATGAAAACAAACTATTGGCCTGAAGAACAAACTAATACTAGATTATTTTTAGTGCTAACTATTAATAAATAAAACTACGATATAGTGACCTGGAGCCACCTACGTTTACCTTACGTGACCTGGAATTCGTCTATTTCGTCAAAGAACTGACCCTGGTATATAACAAAAGAAATTAGTTCACCAAATTTTGAATATAGTTTGTACGTGTGGATACTTTAGTGAGATGGTTCTACCTTCCACAACATAATAATTTGTAATTTAATGTAGGGATAACATCTTTTTTTAATTTGTGTGTTTCTAGTCCAACCACATAACTTAGAATAATTATCACAGATTAAATTTAAACCTTCTACTAGATAAATTAATACAACTTAAACACAAAATTAGCAAAAAAATATATACATCTCAGTCATATTTAATTCTCACCTCAATTATGTTTAGTAATTCGTCTTAAACTATTAGCCTGTAGTTTAAGAGTGCGCTCTTCATCGCGATCAAGAAAAGGTCTCCTTCACGTATGCCTAATAGGCCCTCCCCACGTCATGCCATAATATCCCCTTATTCCCTAGAGCTAGTGGATCATTACGTCCTTAGTCCTAGCTTACTTAGTCCAAGCTAATGGGAGCTACCTCCATTATCCCTCACTTTACAAGATTTAACAGCCAGAAATCTCGTTTACTTTGAGATCCAGCCCACGTGATCAATAACATCTCCTCTATATCCCCCACGAGAAGCTTTATCCATTTAGGGAGTGTATCTATATTTACAATCCCTTTTTATCCCTCGTAGAAGGTACTCAAATTAGCTGCTTGCTTTGAAACTACAAAGTAAACTAATGACTGTAATATTAAGTTTTTAAGTACATACTAGGCCCATATTAAGTCCAAAATGTAATAATCATTTCATTAATATTATTTATGTCCATTATTGTTTTGATTACTAAATAATATTAAAACAATATTAGTAATATAATAATGCTAATATAATATATTATATACATTAATAGTTATGTTTAAGTCCTTATTAAATATTGTTAAATAATATCTTTTTTATAGGTTTGATAAGCAAACAGTAGAAACGCTATCAGTAAAAATGTTTTAAACTGTTATTTATATAAATTCATAACGGTCACATTATATTACACAATCATTGACAGTTAACTTATAATTATTTATAAACCTTAAACTATATTATATTACCTTATAAAACCTTTCTGTATGTGTGAATAGTTCCCAATAAAAACATTAACAATCTTAACATAATAGCGGTACTCTTATTTTGTGGGAAACAAAACAATGCTATCTGTAACCTGTGATATTTTCCAATCAACACAAAGCGTAGTTCATACATTTTCATTAGGTAGAAATACGTAACAAACAACAATCATGTTATAGGTAAACACGCACTGTTTATTGTTACTTGAGAAAGGCGTTAATTAAACCTTTCAATGGAAGTTTACGTGGGAAAACACTGTCATTTAAGCGAGAAACGCGTAAAACTAGTTGCTACAGAACTTCAACTGTATAATAGAGATGGAGTTAAAATTCCGTTATGCTGCGAACTAAGGGATACGTGATCGCCATTTTAACACACATAAGACTATTGTAATTTATTTAAAAAAAGCCACGCAATATATATGCATGTCTTTATATTTATATGCAAGTTAACTGAGAGATGTAAACTGTAGGAACCCCCTTGAAGACAAGTTAACTGAGATGTGTAAACTGTAGAAACCCCCTTGAAGACAAGTTAACTGAGAGATGTGAACTGTAGGAACCCCCTGGAAGACAAGTTAACTGAGAGATGTAAACTGTAGGAACCCCCTGGAAGACAAGTTAACTGAGAGATGTAAACTGTAGGAACCCCCTGGAAGAGTTTCGAAAGTAATATAGGATTTAAGTACTTTAAAAAAAAAATCAAAATCAGGTGTTTATAGTCGTTTTATAGTAAACATACAATGGGTTTAGAAAACATAGTGTAAATAAATATATAATTTTCTAACTGTTCGTGTTTAAGGCAATGGCAACCTACAGTTTCTCCGTTTTACTTTATATTATAATTGATTAATCATTCATTGTTGGGGAAACAAGTTATTATGTTAGGAAGAGAAAATCCTTTTGCTTGTAAAATTTTGCTATAGTTTTTGAGACAAGAGTTTAGAATACAAATCTAATTTTATACTATCGTCAGCATAAATTTGAGTACAATCTTCTGCCTTTTCTGTCAACACATCAATACAGAATAATACAAATTTAATGTTTTGATAATATAAGAGTAGAGTTTAAAGTTTTGATAATGCCGGTCATCCGAAACGTAGCAACGAAGAATAGTTTATTGATGTTACGAAAGGCACAAGAATGTACTAAAATGTGATTTATCCGTCACCTCTAATGTAAAATAAATCGTATGGATACATTTCCCTGATAATATACGATTCTTTAAAGTTTGCCACGACTTTGCTCTCAATATTTCGCTCTATAAAACTAAAAACAAAAAATCTAAAATATGAATCATTGAAAGTTATAATGCATTTTTAAGGAGTGCCAAGTTGTGATTTGAAAAAAAGACCTACCAAGATTCATGAAGAAGTCGTGAAAGGCAGATTATTCTATTTAGCTCCAATAAAATATTTACTGATTCCATACCCAATATACCAAGCCAGCACTGCTTTATAATACCAATATGCCTAACAGAAATATTAAGAATTTCTACCATTACTACTTTGTGACATAAACTCTATCTAGGATTTAAAACCAAATAAACTATTATGATTACTAAAAAAACCGTATTTACCAACGAACGATTAAAATGCACTATGTACCATTATTATCAATGGTCTTAACATAACTTTCTTCGATAACTGATTTGTTTGTAAAACTTGAACGAATTATTAATTTCGAAAATCAAATACCTTGTGTTGAATCAATTTAGCACAGTTTTTTTTATCAATATCTAATTTTTTACCGTATTTTTAAAGTTACTGTAGGTCTACAAGTTTGTATAACATATAACTAACCAATTACATGATACAATAATTGTTTGCATTAAATTCTGATCACATACATTTCGACAGTAGTGACCCAAGAGCTGTAATTCAGAGAATAACTGGGTATATTCGCGACTTCAGAAATAACTGGGTTCAATGAACTATTCAGCATTATCTAGGTCTATCCAGGCTCTTAACCAATACATAAATACGTTATCCAATCACAATCATCCAGCGTCATTACTACTGGGCCAGACTAATCAAAGCACACCGACTAACAAGAAGCCTGAGAAGATGAGAGCGAGGAGCTCAGCACCGATTGTATAAGCCACCACGCCAGGAAGCCGATTTACGCTCTAATAACATCTATTGCAATACAATCGTACTCAAGCCGGTGACGAAACCTATAGAAAGTCCGTGCAATATTCATAACCTACAAACTCATAAGATTAATCCAGAGTCGCATCCGTGGCGACGCAAGATTTGCGTCCGCTTTCAGTTAATCTGTTAGGAGCACAACAGGAAGGTTTGAATTCACGTAGTCTTGGCAACAGTTCTACCTAGTTGTTGTACGTAAAAGTTCATAAATATGTTAAATACATTTGTTCGTAACAAACGTCCCGCAAAATATGACGTAGATTGTAGTAATTTAAATTACTGGCAATATTTTATTAGCAAGCCGTAAATGAAAAACTATATTAGGCATTACACAAATTTAAAAATATTAAAGAGCAGTTTCATGAAGTTTTATTTGTGTATAATAAAAATAAGTTGTTTGCTTGAAAGCTTCCGTCCGTATCGCAATATTTCATAAAACATGTCGAAATATTATATCTAACTCTGAAACAGCATTATCGATGCTTTTTTATACAGAAATAAGAACAATGAAACTAAAGTCAAATTCCACATGGTTCTCTTTTAGTAGTCAGAACTCCTAATCATTAAAATGAATAGTTAGGCCTTCAAATTTTAAAAAACATAACATTTTAAAATTACCTCAGTTATTTAAAATATTTTAAAAAACAAGCAAATTATAACCCATTAGTATTTGCAGTGTAAAGTTTTTTTTAGATATTTCATTTATATGTTTTAGTTTATAAATATTTTGGTTTAGTACGTTTTATACTACGTACGTTTTATTTAGTACCTACGACGTGAAATAATATACGTTTAAATAAAAGGGTTTCCAACTTCAAATAAAACTCGACTGACACTCTTCCTCATAACTTGGAATAACACATTCATCCTCACAACAATACCAGACTCATATTCTTCACAACTTGATATACCACACTCATCTTCACAACTTGAAATACCACATTCATCTTCACAACTTGAAATACCAAACTCTTCTTTACAACTTGAAATATCACGCTCTTTCTCACAACTGGGAATAACTCATTCATCGTCTCAACTTGATATACCACACTATTTTTCACAACTTGATATACCCCACTCATCTTCACAACTTGAAATACCAAACTCTTCTTCACAACTTAAAAAATATCACGCTCTTCCTCACGACTAGGAATAACTCATTTATCCCCTCAACTTGAAGTAGGCCCTACCAGACTCATCTTCACAACTTGAAATACCAAACTTTTCTTCACAACTGGGGAAAACTCATTCATCCTCTCAACTTGATGTACCGGAATCATCTTCTTAACTTGAAATACTAGACTCTCTTTGACAACTTCAAATACTAGACCCTTCTTCGCAAATTGAAATACCACACTCTTCTTCACAACTTGAAATATCTCGCTCTTTCTCACAACTGAGAATAACTCATTCATCGTCTCAACTGGATATACCATACTCTTTTTCACAACTTGATATATCACACTCATCTTCACAACTTGAAATACCAAACTCTTCTTCACAACTTAAAAAATATCACGCTCTTCCTCACGACCGGGAATAACTCATTCATCCCCTCAACTTGAAGTATCAGATTCATCTTCACAACTTGAAATACCAAACTCTTCTTCACAACCGGGAATAACTCATTCATCCTCTCAACTTGATGTACCAGACTCTTCTTCACAACTTGAAATACCACACTCATCTTCACAATTTGAAATACCAAACTCTTCTTCACAACTTAAAAAATATCACGCTCTTCTTCACGACTGGAACAAACTCATTAATCCTCTCAACTTGAAGTACCAGACTCTTCTTCACGACTTGAAATACCACACTCATCTTCACAACTTGAAATACCAAACTCTTCTTCACAGCCGGGAATAACTCATTCATCCACTCAACTTGATGTACCGGACTCATCTTCTTAACTTGAAATACTAGACTCTCTTTGACAACTTGAAATACTAGACTCTTCTTCAAAACTTGAAAAATATCACGCTCTTACTCACGACTGGGACAAACTCATTAATCCTCTCAACTTGAAGTACCAGACTCTTCTTCAACTTGAAATACCACACTCATCTTCACAATTTGAAATACCACACTCACCTTCACAACTTGATATACCACATTCATCTTCACAACTTGATATACCACATTCATCTTCACAACTTGATATACCACATTCATCTTCACAACTTGATATACCACATTCATCTTCACAACTTGATATACCACATTCATCTTCACAACTTGATATATCACATTCATCTTCACAACTTGATATACCACATTCATCTTCACAACTTGATATACCATACTCATTTTCAAAATTTGCAATACAGACTCATCCTCGCAGCTCGCAACAGCTGCAATAGGAATAACATTGAGTTAAAGAAAAGCAAAATACCCGTTCACATTACTAATGCATGCTTTTTGCATGAGTTGTTTTATATTCATTGTTCCCATTTTACCTTGTTATACAACGAAACAATACAGCTTTACGCCTGTTTGTCCATGACGCGGAAAGCTCAAGCCCTAAGTAAAACGCAACGCTTCGCTTAACAAGTAGCGATTGGCGGCATGCATGGGATTGCTTTAAAAAATTCGCTTTGAAAAATAAGCAATAAAGAATGGCAGAGTGGCCGCTTACGTTGTCACTTTGATCGTTAAACGAACGGTAAGGAAACGTTAACCTATAAAGCCCGTATGGGCTTGAGCGTGCCATTGATTACAATGCGGTTGTCGTCGCCTGCTAACGGACTGACCCTCTGACACTGATGTTTATTGGACTGAGTCAGCGTTAATCTCTCCGATACAATCAATAAAATCAATCACACGTTGTATCTCAGGTCAATCTTCAGACTATGTAATGAGAATTGCATCTGTCAGATGGTTTGGGAACGGCATTTTGTTTATCGCTTTGCCAAAACTCAACGAATGTGGGAGATAGGTTGTTCAACCAACCTCTCGCTAGACCCGATACACTATATGTGAATGGCAGATTAGGAACATTTCATGAACAGATTTTCATCAAAAACTTTTAAAGAACTAATTTGCAATTAAAATCGTTGCAAACGTTTTTCTTTAAAATATGTCATAATTATTTACTTACAAACATAAAGATTTGTTGAATTGTTTTTTGACAATATTGTCATATTAAACTCGTGCCAATCTATAAAGACAATTTTAAGTTATGAATAAAAATTGATACAAAAATTGACAGTTTTCAATAAATTTAATAATTTACTCCTACATATTTTATCGTGGACAATTTACTTCGCAAATTGTGACTGAATGTAACAACACGATAACGTAATATATTCAAACCCATTAAATTAGTGTTTTGAAATTATTGCTCGAGGTTTCGACTCCAATCCGAAACCATCTTCAGAAGCTAAACCTTTGTATTAATAACTTTTACAAGAACTAGATTATTCCTAGGCAACAATTTTCCAACTAAACGAACTTACATTAATTCGAAGGAATGTTAAAATCATGTTATCACAAATAATATTACGTACGAAGACAAAATTTTCACTACTATTTAATTGCATGGATGAATCTAATGAATCGGAATGAATGAGTGAATGAATAACGTATATTAATCCTTACTTTTGCTTAAAACCTGTAAGGAATAGAATCATTAGTCTACATCTTATGTACATTAAACATATAGGCTACCCAATAGCAAATATTTCTTAAATAACTGAACTAATAGAAATTTGGCTCTATTTCTATCGTTTCAGCCGAACCTTTATCTATTTATTAGGAATATACTGTGGTTGAATTTAATAATAAATACACAAAACCTCTTAACCACAAACTTTCTTTATTTTACCCTTATGTACATTTCAGTTACAAAGTAACCATCCTCAGAGGGATAACATACAAAGACTCCGTACAAAGTCTTTGTATGTTATCCCTCTGAGGGTGGTTACTTTGGAACTGAAATGTACATAAGGGTAAAATAAAGAAAGTTTGTGGTTAAGAGGTTTTTGTATATTTATTATCGAAACTTTATCCATAATGCAATTGGTTAAGCAGCATTTTTTCATTACATTAATAATAATGATGTTTACTATTACCAAAAATATGTATTTAGATGTGCTTTATGTTTAAGAAATCCAGTAGAGTGTATTCGAAAGCCTTTTTGTCTGTTCCGTGTAGATGTTTCTGCAAGTTGAAGAATTTATCTTATAACATATCTTTGCTTTCACTTCATTTTCTATTTTATCACTTTGCAATTTAATTGAACAGTTTTATTTAAATGGAAACCTTGAAATCGTGTGTTATATAACTTTAGTAATACTGTAAGGTTCAACTGTCTTAACAATTTTCTAATTTACTAAATGTTCAATAAAAAATGAAACATAAAATCGTCAAATAAATAATGAAACTGACATCATAAGTTTGTAAGAGCTTGGTAACAAAACAAGAAAAATATGTTTCCACATTCACTCTATCAATCCAGTATTAATAACATGGAAAAATAAGAAACTAGCTTATATATTTTCAAAAAACCAATTGTAAATCTATTAAATTTGTTTAATTCGTTGAATTTTTTATTTGTGGGTTTTTTTAAAAACGTTATCACCTATTCACTACAAATTTTCCATTTTTAATGATGGGTCTTTTAAAAAACTGTTGTTATAAAGTGTATATTCTGGAACGGTATCCTATACCTAAGGCCCTGATTAATCCCAAAAAGATACTTACTTCTTACTTCTTACTTCTTATTACGGGCTTCCAAGGTTGGCCTCGATGGCTCGATGTCTCCTATACACACACTCTGCCAATGGCCAGAAACAACTTTCTTTCAAGATTCTGTCCAGGGTACATTCCCGTCCTAGATGCTTTATCAAGGGACTCCTTGTTGCTGCTGTTACAGGGCACTTCAAAAGTATGTGCTCTAATGTTTCCTCTTCTTGCTTGCACACTCCACAGGTAGAGTCGTTAGTAATATGGAACCTTTTCAAATATGTATTGGTGACAATATGTCCCATACGAGCTCGTGCCGCAAAAGATGCCACTGAACGTGATAATGACTTGAAGATCTTTGGATCATTAGGTTGTTTTTGTAATGAATAATATTCGCGCCCAGTATTGCATTCTCTCCATTTCTTTCTCCAACAGATGTGAGATTCTTTATCAACTGCCTCTTTGCAATTAGTTAAGGAGTAACAACTTTCAGGAGATGGAAACAAGTTGCAAGACTCCTTGGCAGATCTGTCAGCTTCCTCATTCCCAGGAACACCACAATGACTGGGGATCCATTGAAATACAATATTTTTCTGTTCTAAGTTTTTTAACAATTTATTTATTTCAGATGTTCGAAAATGGTAGTCTGTAGTGTGCTGTACTTGAAGGGCTTGAAGGGCCGACCTGGAATCGGTGAGAATGCAGATGTTCTGTGCATCCATAGTATTGCTAAAAACCAAAGCAGCATTTAAGGCCATCAATTCAGCATTCATGCTTGAAGAGGAATCGCAGGGCACATAGTAATCCTCGTTTAATTCTGGACAATGAAAAGCTGCACCTCCCCTATGGTTCTCTTTATCAACGGAACCATCTGTGTAGATTTTTACAAAGTTGTTAGCCTATATGTGGTGTTTATCAATTCCATAGCGACAATCCCAAAAAGATAAATCAGTAAAACAAGGATGTCATTCATTTCCTTTGATCAGCTGTTTATACAGACGACAATTTAAAAAATCCTAATAATGTGAAATTGATAATAAAAGCAATAAGTTAGTTGTAAATATTGAAGACCTGTGAAATTCTCCATCAAAATAAAATAAACCTACGATTGGCAGAAGCTATAATTAGGCTTAATGTAAAATGTTTAATTGGTTTTATAGCTAATATAATAAAACATTACCCTCTCTAAATTCAAAAACTTTTTTCAAATTCACTCTTATACTATTTTACAAAATTGGGTTTAATATTATTAAACAATTTTAAAAAATATATTTTTACGAAAAAAATACAAGTGTTAGTATAAATAAATAAAATAAAAAAACAAATAATTCTAATTGGAAAACACAATGTTTGTAACAGATAAGATACTTCTATAAGCCAAACGCTATTATAACTTGTATGTTAGAAATCCCTACCAGCAGTTACGCTATATAACAAACAGTGTTTACTTACAAGAGTTAGTGGTGCCTGATTTAGAATAATTCTTCACACCCACTCCAATCTGTAACAGAAATATTCGTTGGGTTAAGCTTTGAATATTAAACCTTTTGGACAAGCAGAAACAATTTATGGAATTCTCAGTTATTCTGTGTAGTTAGAATATACTGATATTTTGCAATAGCCTTTGTTTCATTTTCTTCATCAAAACGTGTAGGCTATATTCAAAAGATAATAAGGTTATGGGAGTATGGAAAGTGCCGACAAAAGTGAAAACTTTCATAGCCCCGTCTACAGAAATTTTGAACTGAAAAATACATTTAATTTTGCGTAATGAGAAAATGTCTAAACATTTGTTATCAAACGCCCCTGATAATATTTTATTACAAAAATTGGATACAAATACATAACTCATTATTATCGTTGTATTGAATTATTTATATTGAGATCTATCAAAATTTAAATAAGTTGATATATTTACTAACTGATCAATAATATTGAATAATAGCCTCTTCCCTTAACGATTTTTAATAAATAATGTAATATAATCTACATGTAAAACACCGATTCTACAACATAACCTATAAGACAAAATCAGCTGTTGCATGAAGTCATACGTTATCATTTACTTCACTTTGACGTGAGTCATTGCGTAACCTGTCGGAAATTACACTGAAGCTAAATTGTATGTTTATATCCAACCAATAAGTTTTTGTAGGCGTCGCTATAAAGGTTTTCACTTAAAGATGAGTATCATGATGAACCTTAATATGTATTTAGTAGCTTGCAAAACGAAATAGCAAAATATTATCTCACAAGGAACTTTTAGCATAAATACAAAATGGCGCTACGTGCAACAGCCGTTCCGTCGGCGTTGCGAGACGCGTCCTCTGCAACCGGAAGCACGCCGGTGCACCTTCATGCGCGAAGTCTGCACAATAGCCACGGATGTTGCCCAATGCCACACTCGGGCATTTTTTGTCAATTGCTACATCGTAAGAATTTATAATTGGAAATAATTGGGGCAAGAATTTTCTTGCAATCTGTAAATATTATTGGCTGTATGAAAACAATTACATAAAAAGAAGTTCATAGTCGAACACGAAGACCGTATGAGCAAATGAAAATTGAAAATGCCCCTCGATAAGGTAATACTGGAGACAAAACATACTTCTTTTTCTCGCTTCCAAATTCAAGACACTGACGATATGAAATTTACATCATTTTTAGAATGAAAATTTTCTTTAATTAAGTTGCCTTATCATCTAGGAAACAACATTTGTTTTCATTGAGCTCTATTTTCACTTAAGTGTTGTGTTATGTCTTCTTCATTTTGTCTTCTTCTTTCCAGTACAACACGTTACTTCCTAAAATATTATTAGCCAATATTTGTTCTTAAACTGTATTCTAAGCTATCAAATAGTCTATAGGCCTACTCACAGAAATACACACACATCTGTACAGTACCAAAACTTGGCAGTCTGACCGTGCAAAATAAATTCATTGTTAACCTAACTTTCTTAGGCTCCAATTTACATATAACAAAAGACTAACAGTGGACTCGTCTTTGATCTTTATTTAAAAACCCAAACACGCCTACTGACTAGCTCAATATTTATTTAAATATTCTCAGGAGTGGGTACTTACTTTATTTATTAGAGAAACATTATTGATAATTAAATTGACAAACTTGAGAGTAGCAAAACAAACACAAACATACGCGTACATGCATATATACATACATTAGTGAGAGAGAAAGAGAGCAAATTGAGTATACAAGGAGTTACATTTACCTCAGATTATCAAAGAATATATATATATTTAAATGTTTAAAATAAACTGTTATATTTTTACTCATCATAGACATGTCTTTTCTATTAAACGATTTTTAATTTTGTCCTGATTGCCACCATATACGATATCCTATTGTTATTGCTCACTCAAATACCAGGTTAAGAGATTCATTTACAATGTCATTCATCAAATAACCAATTATAAATTTTAAAATAGATTAATTAAAAATATTGGGCTGTGGAACTCGGGGGAGTGCTGAGGGGATAACGTTTGTAGCCAGGTGCACAAAAATTTTTAAATGAAAAAAGCTTTTAATTTTGTGTACTGAGAAATTACCAAAACATGTGTTATCGGGCGCGCCTAAGAATGTTTTCTTCAAGTGGACCATAGAACACACCTTACTACCATCGTTATATTGAATTATTTCTACCGAAATTTATCAAAATTTAAACAAATTAATATATTTATAAACTGATCAAAACAAATAACAGTTTTGCTTAACAATGCTCAATAAATAATGTAAAATAACCTATGTGTGATCCAGCAGTTCTACAACATAACCTCTAACACAATATCAACCGTTGCATGGTATCACACATTATGTTATCATTTAATTCACTGTGAGGTGTCTCAAAGCGTAACCTGACGGAACTTCATACTCAAATTCTAAAGTCCATCAAATACATTTTGGTAGGTGTCGCTATATAGGCTAAGTTTTCACTTAAAAATTTTATAAAATAAAACTAACTTAAAATGTCTTTTAAATAATATACATCGAACAAGTTCCACATTAGTTTCGTCACAATCGTCTTACCTTGTTTTATTTAACATTACATATTTTTCCTCATCTAATTGTATTTTATGTTTATTTCAGTTCATTTTTGTTTATTTTATAGGATATCTTGTAGTTTTTATTCTATTTTTAGTGCTCAGTTTTTGTAAAACATGGGCTATGTGAATTTTGTTGTTACTTTTGAACTCTATTTTTAGTATTTAAGAAACATTACTCTTCAGAAATTGTTTTTGTATAGTTAAAATATATGTCTATTTCAGTTTATTTTTCACTTCACACCAACTCTTTAGTTGATATACACTCTGAAAAAGTCATGCCTGATAGTTATTTATTATAGATAAATAACGGTAAAAATCTTCTAATAATTACAATTTTAATACATCTACTATATAACTTTAAAACAGCCCATTTTTTTAATGATACAAACTAGTTACAATATGTTTGTTGTTTAATAATTATTCTAACGGCAGTAGAACATTAATATTCGAAATATCAATTTAGTTTTATTTTCTAATCAATATTTAGGGGAAACGTCCTGATAAATGTGTTTGCCAGGAGATTTTTTCAATGCATTAACTACACCAAGGACATCTGCAAACGTGAGACGAACCTCAAAATTAAAGTTAATTCTTCTCCTTCAGAAACCTGCCGCAAAGTTTTCTATTGTTCACCTTGTAACTTGTAAAGGCAACCGACAGGTATACTTTGTGTTATTAAGAAATAACTGGCAGCCGTCGCGTGTAATTGGAAACAGTTCGAATTTCTTCTACAAATGTTATTATTCTATGAAGAAACCACTTTACTCGTCCCAATAAATGTTAATGTTCGAACGAAATAATGCGATACTGGCGCCAGTAACGCGTAGTGTTCTTGGAAAACGTCCTCGAAGACTGTTCCGTGCACAGAAGCTAGCTCAGTGTCTGCGAGGAATTTTCTAATCAGTGATTTGTAATTATAGGCTTCATCATATTGCTATTTCCAATTTTTCTTCTTTCTCTTTAGCAGTTTATTGTTATTCGTTAAATCAATTTTTACTGAGTTTAATCAATAATGGGGTTTTCCCATCATACATCCCTTGCCGCAGTAACTCCTATAACTATAATTAAACTAATAACTATATAAATATAATACTAACTATAAATTTTATTCATATGATACCATACACACACATACAAACACACACACATTCACACACACAAACACACACACACACACACACACACACACACACACACACACACACACACAAACACACACACGCACCTACACATGCACACCTACACACACACACACACACACACACACACACACACACACACACACACACACACACACACACACACACACACACACACACACACACACACACACCTACACATGCACACACACACACACACGCGCACACACGCGCGCGCGCACACACGCACACACACATACACACACACACAACACACACACACATTTTATTCATATGATACCATACACACACATACAAACACACACACATTCACACACACAAACTCACACACACACACACACACACACACACACACACACACAAATACACACACGCACACACGCACCTACACATGCACACCTACACACACACACACACAAACACACACACACACACCTACACACACACACACACACACACACACACACACACACACAATACACACACGCACACACACATACACACGCAAACACACATAAACTCACACACAACACACACACACACATACACACACACACAAACACACAAACACACACACATACACACACACACAAGAGTTGCTGTAATATATTAAATAATGAAGAAGGATATTATACTTCGACACAACCCAATCGTCTTTGAAACACCTGTACAAACTAGGCAACCTTCATCTAAGTGACCACTTCCTGGCGATAAACCGCCTGACGACGTAATCATTACGGAAATGTTTTCTTCCACTTTAAATCAAGTTTAATTAAATAGCTTAATTCTGTTTACAGTTCTGTACCTTCCCACGTATCCAACGCTATCTGGCGGCAATGGAATGGTTTGTATTCAAGGCAGTATTGTTCAAGGCTATCCAACGGGGTACAGTTATGTGCATCTGATCCGCTCAGTGCAAGTACCTGTCAATCTACACTCGTCTCAAGTATTATGCTCCCATTGATTCCGTGCCCTAAATAAAAAGTCTGTTTGTAATCAGGCAACATCCTGTAACGTTGTTATTTTATCTTACTTTAAAATAAGTTTCATTTTTAATATTTCTGATATTTATGCACATTATTGATCGTTTAGGAGATGCAAAAGTCTATCAATTATCACCACATTTCGATAAAGAGATGCAACTCGCAAAACATCAAGTACCTGGCAATGTAGATACCTTTTTACATAAAGCTGTACATAATTAATTTTTATAAACGTTATCTACAGCTAAAGCTGAAGTTGGGGACAAATAATTATTTCCTAAATAAAATTTATTTATTTTATTTTTAGATAGAAATATATAAGCGAACAAAACTATACGACAAAATATACCTTGAAGTTACTAAGTATAATAGACTATAATAATTAATGACTCCTTTTACCCCCAACGTGGATCAGGAGGTACAGAAAAGGGTTGCCTTTACATATGCCATTCGGTATTCAAGGAGAGTAATGCGGCCAGCTCTAAGCTATAAAACCTCCATTATTACGTTCGATTTGACATAAGGTTGACATTAGATTTGACATACTCATTCTCCCAGTTTGAGTAGGCATGGGAGATGAAAATGAACACTGTAAATCTATGGTGATAGCGGGGATCCAAACCCATTATGTTCAGGAATAACCACGTATTTTACCTGCCAGACCCCTCGGTGGCCTTATTAAGTATATTTCTTATTCATGATAAATTTACTTAAGTGTGAATTTAATTGGGTGTAAATAGGTTTCGAAGGGCAAAGATATGAAAATGTCAGGAAATAAAACGCCTTAGGGCTGGTGGGCAGGTGATGAGGGTAGCTAGTCGTGCCTAACTCCAAATCGATATTCTGAGAGTCCAGCCTTTAGGTAAGGCCAATAGAGGGTGGATAAACTAACCAGAGGGGTTTCCTGCCGGGTAGGGAGGGCGGGAGGAACATAGGGAGGGCGGCTTGGATATAGATACACAGCTTACACTGCAGTGCGGAGCCGGTAAGGAGCCACCAAGGCCTAAGCAGATTACTCGCATAACTGTCACTAATGTACAAAATTTAAGCAAGGTTTTATCACAACTTTACCAACTTAATCTTTCTATGGTTACTGCATCAGATTCTGTCAGACGTGTGTTATATTTGTCTAACATGTTGCACAGTAGCACAACTCTAACAAAGGTTACAACTGCTCAACTGTTCTATCAATTTTATAACATTTTTCCATTATAAA
Source organism: Prosapia bicincta (assembly GCA_036971475.1). NCBI lineage: Eukaryota > Metazoa > Arthropoda > Insecta > Hemiptera > Cercopidae > Prosapia > Prosapia bicincta. The sequence goes on along the minus strand of JBAIZL010000001.1, from coordinate 15,900,107 downwards.
ATTTAACCAATGTACTAAAATATTCTGTATTAAAATGGTTACATCACAAAATGTTATATAAACAAACTAACGTTGTTAGATTATTACACGTTATTTTTTCACAAAACGTTATGTAAACAAACTAACGTTATAACTTTTTTACACGTTATTTTGTCACAAAACTTTATAAACACAAACTAACGTTATAACATTATTACACGTTATTTTTTCACAAAACGTTATGTAAACAAACTAACGTTATAATATTATTACACGTTATTTTTTCACAAAACGTTATGTAAACAAACTAACGTTATAACTTTATTACACGTTATTTTTTTCACTAAACGTTTTATACACAAACTAACTATATAACATTATTACACGTTATTTTGTCATAAAATATATTGTCAATATATATATATATATATACTGATACATATTCGTTCACGGATAGCAAAATATGATGAATAGTTATTATCTGGAGTACATCCGTTCATTCTGCAGTGCATAAAATCTCAGTTAAGACATTTCGCTAGAATCTCATATAGCATTGACGAACCCAACAACAACTGAATCTCGCTCTTTAGCTGTTGTTAGGTTCCTCGTCAATGCTGAATGAGATTCTAGCGAAATGTCTCAACTGAGATTTTATGCACTGCAGAATGAACGTATGTACTCCAGATAATAACTATTCATCATATTTTTACATCCGTGAACGAATACGTATCAGTATATATATATATATATATATATATATATATATATATAAAGTTTGTAATACTATTATTTCTAATTGCATTTAGTAAATAACATTATAATCTATGCAACGTGATGACTAGAGAATACAAGCATGTGATCATTGCGCTAAAACCTTTACCACACAACGACAAAGAATAACTTAATCAGAAAATATCAAATATGTGAGCATTGTGTCATAAAGTACACTGTAAAACACTAAATATTATAACACAAACTAGAAATGTATCATCTGCAGTAGTTAGGTCTCCAAAGCCGTTTGGAATGTAATCCTTAATTAGACATTATTAACAAAAGAAGGAATCAGACCTATTTCAGAATAAAGTGGCAGAATAATTACAAACCATATGAACTAGTTAGTACGTACAGGAATGTTGTTCTTCCATGTCTAATGTTTCTATACATGCTGGTTACCATTACCGTCTCAATAGAGGAAACTGGTTCCTAACTCACTAACCTGAAACGGACTTGCTAGAGAGGATTTTTTCTACCAAAGACGTCAAAGAATTAAATTTGAACCACTTACAGTCTAAAGTTGTTTTTTTAATTATTGCTAACAAAACAGGTAGCCAGAGTGACTAATTAAATATGCCTTGATTTAATAGTTTAGTTTACTCACGCCTGATCTACTTATACTGTAGTACATTGTTATAGCCAACTCATTGCTCACTTTATAAATAAACGTGAGACAAATATTTAAGATATCATTAATGTCATTTACATCGAAATATATGACATCTTCAATTGTCTTCAAGAACTATACTACAGAATTTAAACATTACAGTAATTACTGTAACTTCAGTACTTAAATACAGTAACCAGTGAAAACAGTTTGTCATCTATACACAAATATAAGTAGTTCGATTTATTTTTGTATTAAAAATGTATAGGTCACTAGGCGAATTGAAAAATCGTCAATAAATTTGATTTTACCTTCGCCGCAGAAGAGTGTATAGTTACTCGTGTTACAGAATATATAATCTACTTTCAATATTAATTTTATCGTACAGATTATTTATTGTATACATACATCAATGTAAAGAGAAAATTTCATAAGATAAAGTTTATAATAGTCTGTGTTTGTCATACAACGTTTTCATAGTTTAGTTTGAAAAAAAAACGTTTATTTTAAAAAGCATATACCTTTTAGAAAATACTGAATAAAAATATAATTTCTACCACATAAAGTAAATATATGTATTTTTAAACCACACTTTGAAGTATACACTTTCATTATTTTTTTACTAAACATAGAGAAATTATAATATTCGAATAGTTCTGTGTTCTGCACCTAAATACACAAAACAGGTCATTATATAGAACCTTTACTTATCTAAAACCGTTTGTGGGTCTTTACTATTATTTTAAAAATATTATATTCACTTTTAAGCAACATTTTAACATGTTATGCTTGAGTTGAGTACAACTTAGTTTTACAAGTACATTATTAATATTATTTGCTCGGATTAAAACGTTCTCGTACGTCTTCCGATACCCTCTCCCCCCTCCTATCAGTTAATCCATAGGTTTAAACTAATTCTCTATTGCACTTCTTCATATATACCTTCTCTCCAACTAAGACAAGGCTTTCCACTTTTCCTTCTAGCGTAATAGGTCTACGTTAGGACCTATTTAGAAAATTGAATCTAAACATGTCCATCATATATATCATTTAAGCTGTAGGGTATCAATATCGTCTGTTATTTTATGCCTTAATTCCATGATTTCTCTTATTCTCTAGTTATGTTACTCTCTCTAATCTTGATTTTCCTGCCTCTAGTTTTTTTGTATTTTTTTTCATCGGTACATAAGTCACTACTATAGCCGACTATATTTTTAACAATTGTGTAATATATAAGTAAATAACATTTTATAAATGCAACAATAAAAATAATAATGAAAACATTTTTTCACAACGTCACTACAAAATAAAGTAAATGTTTTTAAAAAAATATTGGATAATTATTATCGTAAAGCAGTTTTATTAATAATAGTATATTAGGCGGTGGGTTACACTTATGTCTCTCATTAAGGCATCGTTATTTTCTAATGTTGGGGTTGGTTTGTAATTGAAACTGAGGTTAATAAATTATCAACGATATCAAAGAAAACAAATGTTTGAATTAAATGACATTTATACCGCATCCAACAGGAAAAATAAAACACTATTATTTTTGCAAATGCCAAGAAAGCGTTTATTATACAGAGTAACAGGTAGGCAACTAATTATAACCCCGATAGAGAGTAGGGTTACGTCACGTAACAAACCTTGCATACATAATGCCATAATAAACATTATATCCTATACCAGAAGGTTTTTTGTCACCCCCTTATTCCTACCTACATTCAATCCTTCTTTGACGACCACAGGTGAGAATAGCCACTATGGATTAGGTTATACATTATATCCTATAATCTACATTAGAAGTATGTAACTACGAAGGGGTCATAGGGCATATATTAAAAGACCGTGTTAAGACTTTAAAAAAAATATTTTGTACTGACGTATTCATTTTTGTAACCATGTTCTTATGAATATCTTGGGAAGATTATTCCATTGGGTGCCCTTCTTTAACTAGCAGTTATGTGTAACAACAACGAACAAGCTATATGCTATGTTGAGTTCAACCATATAGTAAATGCTATTGAAAGGATTAATTAAACTTTCTTCAACGTCAAATGACAGTTTTTTCTCATTTTCCAATGAAATATTTGTTGTAAATAATTTTCAGACCAAACAAGCAAACTGCTATTAAAACCGTTAACCCATTCATACAAGCGTTAAACTCTCTCAGGTAATGCTTACACGTCATTTCACACATCTTTTCAAATTTAGAACGTGTCAGAGCACATGCAGAGTCATTTCCTTCCAACTCGCTAGCTTCAAAGTGATGACGTCATTTCCAACTTGTAGGCGTTTATCATTCAAGTAAACCGGGTCTACGGTTTCTTGTTGCGTTAGAAACTTGTTGCTAGTAACTAAAGCCTTTCCGGTGCTCAGAAATACGGGTGTCTGTATGCAGTAACATTGTTTTGTTTTTAATAAATAGGTCTGTAACACTTTAAGTAGAGGAAATGTCTTGACCGTGGGGCGTGGGTTTAGGTTTCTTGTGCCTAGTGGATGATATAATTTATAATTAATTTCATTTAGAAAAAGGTCTTGATTTATGTTGTCATTTACTTACGAAATAGTTTCAAATGTATATTAGCCTAATTCACATTTTTTGTATTAGAAAATTAAATATTTCCTTAAAACAATAATTATTCTGGTATTTGGGATTTTGTGTGTGTAATATTGGTGGGTGAGACCCGCCAGAATCTCATCTAACATTTACGGGGTGAAACCAATAGTATTTGAAGTACGAATGCCCGCCAACATATAGCCTATATATATATATATATATATATATATATATATATATATACACACACAAAACAAATCACACAAGCGCTCGCACACACACACACACATATATATATATATATATATATATATTTATTTATTTATTTATTTATATATTGATACGTATTACTTCATAAAAGGAAAAATATATGAACAGATAATATCCGCAGCACATCCGTTCATTTTGTAGTCCGTATAAACAGTTTCGAGGTTTCACCAGAATCTCATCCAGGATTGACGAACTAAACCCAACGGTTTAAGCGCGAGATGAAGTTGAGACACAACAATGTATCCGCTACAAATCCAGTGACCTTGTAATATCTTTGTCAGCAGGTGAAACCGAAGGTGATGCAGGCTAATCAATAACTTTCCTCCGCATAGCCTCCACGGACCACTTTCCTTCCCGCCTGCAGCTACAGCTGACACTGACCTGCACCCAGTGGTAAACTAACCTCACTCCTACCTTGTTCACTTTCTTGTGACACGCTCCTAAATTTATTGTTTTTCGAGGAAACTTTCTTCTGCTCGGACGCAGATACAATTACGCTTGGACTACTTAAGTTGGCAATGTAGTGCATATGGCTAGGCTCGATCATACGCTGTGGTTATGTGCAGTATAACCCATCAAACTAAAACTTAAAATACAATACAATAGACCATTTTAATGAGTGTAATAGGTTGGACTTTACACATGAGGTAGAGGGGGATAATATATCACGTTTTGGGGATTTGTAAACTATTAGGGACAATGGAAATATTATTGAAATTGGTACAATGAACCTACGTTTTCTGGGTGTTCTTTAAATTTTAATTATGACCCTCTTCAATCTTAAAAGGTGAGAATGGTAAGTTCTTTGGTAAATAAAATCCTGCTCTTGTCTCATGAAACTTTTTTTATTAAAAAAAATATTCAATTAATATGCACTTATTTGCTACATAATGATTATTCGTTAGTATTTCTTAACTTTTCTATTAATAAATAGATTTATTTTAAACCAGAGTCAAATACTTATAAATATACCAATATTAGCAATAATTCTGGGGATTTGACTACCAATAAACGCAGCGATAACAAGTTTCTAAGTTTACCTTATGTAAAAGGAATTTGGGAGGATATCTCTAATAAATTAAGACGCTTTAACATTAAAACGGTTCCTATAATTTCGAATAATTTACAATCTTATCAAACGAGGAAAAGACAGTAGTGATCCTTCTTATGTGGATGAGAAGAAGAGACTGTTGTCACTCAACATGATAACAATAGTAGAAAGGATAAACATTCTTCTTCTCGTGTTTTCTTTAAATATAGTAAAAGGTTTGGGTATAAATTTGGTTTTGAAAATTTTATTATTCTGAATAATGCATCCAACTGGAGGAAGAAGACTTATTCTAAAGTTGTCCAAATTAACTTACAATAGAATGATATCAGCAATTAAAACGATTTTGACATTTTATTTTGATAAAAAAAAACTTAGATACTATTTTTATTTAAAAACGTTACATTGTATGTATAAGCATTGTCGCATAAATTCAAAAAAATATCCAAGAATTAGTTACTGTTAGTTTGTATGGTAGACCCTTTTGTTGTTGTGTTTTATTTTGTTATTTGTGTGTGTTTTATTTGAATATATTGCTGTTTGTTCTATCAATGTGGTTACTGTTTTCAATTATTTTTTAGATGAATTTATGATTCTTCCTCCTTTGGTGGGTTATTTATTATATTATTTTAAACATATAGCGAACTAATGCAGAGAAAACTTTTGTATCGTAGAGCATTATTTTCGCTCATTTCGATTTGACTTGCAATTGGAACAATTTCACAAAAACCCTCATAGTGACGGCATTTTTATTTAGAGTTGCTGAAAAATTTAGAAGATTGGGTAATTTTTTTGACACATCGGAATGGCTTTTCAGGTCGCCAAACTACTGTCTGTACAAATGAAAACCGAGTTATGGCAGAGACGTTACTGATTTAAAGTAAATGTTGTAGGCTCCGTTGTCAACCATAATTTAATTTATACTATACATTTATTATCCTTTTTAAATGCGACTTGTAAATGGATATTTATTAAGAGTTTTGTAATTTGTTGATTATAGATCGTAAGTTATGTTGTATAGTTGTTTAATTAAAACCAAACTCCTGAAAAGGAATTTCGCAAAGAAATTCGAAACGTTGAGTGTTTAAAAAGCAAAATTGTCTGTGATCTGTCATTAGCCTATATAAAAAACATAATAAATAAAAAATTATGTATAATTTATATTTCACTTATATAGAATAAAATGAAAGTATAAGCCCTATTACAAATTAAAAACCAATAAGTAATTGGATTTACTATTTGTATATAATAAAATTCGCTTATAATCCTAAACATATCACCGTTGATTTCTCTCTATAATGATTGGCGGTACGTATCCACAGATGGGCACATGGCCATATTCCAGTTCAGCTGGATGTTATTGAGCAGATTTTATAAATAAACTGGTTAAGGCAAAACAAAAATTAGACAGTTTAATCCACGATGAAGTTTGAAAATAGCCTATCCAAACAAACAATCTGTCAATCTGTCATATTTGAAGGTTAAGTACTTGTTTAATCACCACACATTGAGACCTATCGCACTGATGTGCAATGCAATGACTTCGAGGGAAACTGTAGAGACAAACACACAGAAAGACTTTCTATTGCTAACGAAGTCCTTGTAAGAGGACAGTGATTGGGGACTTTTACTGCGCCACGTCTAATTGCTTCTTTCTATAGCAATTAGCGGGATACATGAACTCCTGTGTTGATTTTATCTACCCACTTTGTATAGAAAGTACATATTGTCTTTATGCAAACATGACTGTTAAGATAAATAGCTAGAAAACTATTCGTTGGAGACTTAAGCAGGTGTAACGTTTGAAAGTTAAACACATTTTTAAATAAATTAAATGTAGGCCTGTGAAAACCACAAAATCTTTAGAAATAAGAATTTTAATTAAACAAATAATAAAATTTAGAGAATAAATGTTTTAAAAATAATAAAACTTACCAAATAGATTTAATTTAACTAACATAGAGCATATAGGGATCAATTCATAACGAAATATTTTGTTCTGTGATAATTTGCATAGTTAGATTTTCAACACCAATGTGATTTTAGGGCTATGAGTCCTCTTTGAACTAATGGTGTTGCATTTTGATATATTACTTCTGCTTTTTTATTCATTTAAAGCAAAAATCATTTTTGTTATTTCAATCTAGCTTGTCTTAATTGATTTGGCCAAAATACTGTTTTCCTTAATATCCAGCCCTTACCGATACAAAGATCATTGATATAATGTTTTAGAAGACAAGTGCTAAAATTGAAGGTTAAAGTGAAGATATGTGAAAGTGAGGTGTGACACTCAGTTTCATAAATCGGAGTAGGCTTGATTTTTTACTGAAGATCTGAAATGTTCATTAACAACATTCCTGTTATACGGTAAGCTGTTTATTTCCTTATTAGAAGAATAATCATCCACAAAAAGTATGAACAAGTTAGTAGGAACATTTAAAAACTAATAAAGAACGGGTAAATTTTGACCTCGTTATTGGTAGCCCTAAATTAAACACCCCCACGTAAATCCGAACTTCCAGTTGAACATTAGATGAATAGTAAAATTCCACTTTCTACATGTTTGGTTAAAAGCAAATGTTTTTGTCTTGAGAAAACCTTTTTTTAGTACTGTTTAAAATGTTATTTTTTTAAAGTAGGAGTTTTTAAGATTTTGTGTACAAAAAACGTGTTTGTTATCAATATGAAAAACTTGTGTTAAAGATCTAAGAAAATATATAAATTGGAATATATTTATGTCCGCATTGGGCAGCTATCTTCCAATTTAAAACCATTATATTTAGTAACCCTAGTAAAAATTCCTACTATTACTAAATAGCCAATTCGTTAACGTAGCAGAAGGTATAAACATGGGCAGAGCTACATCGTCCCCTAAATACTTTTCTTATAATATATGATTATTTTAATGGTTACAGATAATATATGAATCAATTTAATCATATAACACAACGATAAAAAAATAAAAAAGTCAACTCCGATTCTTACCACATATTAGTTTAATAGAAAAAAACAGACTAGTTTATAACACAGACTCGTTTCGGTGACGATGTCGCCTAACTACTCTTTCGATTCAGTTTACTATTTTATTTTTTTACCTTTGTGAATATTCCACACTAGCTAAGCTATAATTAACTTAAATATATGAGTTTGTCAATTTACGTTTAGAATATTTAATTACTTAGGGATTCGTAACCATCAGAGGATCCCGGTTCAAGCTATGTAAAACAAACTGTTGAATTTAAATTTGTTTACGAGTAACAGAATAAACCAGCATCAAGTGACCAAACGTATTTGATATCCGTTGTTTAACATAGGTTAAGTGAAAGACTTTAAAGGAAAACGTTAGGAGATTCTAGGGAAGTGCTGAAGGCAGGAATTCCAAATCTACGGGTGCCTAGATGTTATATACAAAACCCTATACCTATACAATGCATACAATTATATTATTATTTTTCTTTAAAACAACGGCTATGTCTAAAAATACACGACGGAACTGAAGCATCAAGGCTGAATACAACATGTATATATTACTTTGGTTAACATTAGGCAATGTTTTTGGAACTGGATTATGCTTATTCTAAAAACACAATAACCAGCAAAACCATAACAATAATAATCAACGGAACAAGGGAAATGAATGCAAAAAACTAGTTGTCATTCTTCATTTTCTTTACGTCAGTAAAATAATGTCTTCATTGATTATTTGCGTTAAAACAATTCAAAGTGAATTAATAACATTCCAGACAGATTTATGCTTTTAATAAAACTACTGCTGGTAATTTTATAACAGTAGGCATACGTGTTTTGCACGCACAATGTGTGTAGCCTAGATATCTACTAACTTTAATAATGTTAGCATTACAATTTAATTAACTTCACTCAAGAAATAAAGATTTTATGTCAATTTATTATAACACTACTAGAGCTGTTCTTTAGTGTCAAATTATTATCAAAATACAGAAAGTTTCATTTTGTAGGAGAAAGGTTTAACTGAAGTGGACACCTCAAAACCATAGTAAATCTAATTAAATTGTCAAAGCTTGAAAAGAAATGTGTCACTAATAGCTAACCATTTGTATTATATATTAAGTTTAAATAAAACTATGGTTCCTTTAATAACAAACATTATAATAATTTTGAGTAGATGAATGTTTATCAATTCTGGAATATATAAATCTGTTACTATTATAAAATTATTTATTATAACATTAAATTTTCAAAATTATTGCTTTTTTAAATTAATTAAATAAACTAATTAATAAAATAAAACTGTTAAACGTCTAATCATTGTTAATTTACGTTTCCCAAACGTTCGTCCTTCTAAGGACATTTTAATTTTTTCATACTCTTCTCCTACAATGTGTCGTATGCACAGAGTACTTAATATATTAAGTGCTCTGTGGTCGTATGTCCAATATCTTCGTCTCAGTAGTTCCCGGTTTGTATTTCCTTATTCGTACAATCTCTCTGATTGTCAGCTATTGTGGCTTAACTACTTTTGTAACCAAGCTGCACATGTTTCTCAGCAGGTAACATTATAATTTTCTCTGGTTTTGCAAATAGACCATACTGTACAATCGCCAAAATATATATTAGAAAAATACACCTGAAAAGTGATAAAACTCAAGTTGGAAAATTTTCACATATGCGAAAATGAATGTGTACTCAACAACTTGAAGCAACTGTGGCGTAAATGTTTATATGGATTAAAACAACCTCTCACCACAAATTCAATAAATTTTAATTAACCTTATGTACATTTCGATTACAAAGTAATCATCTTCAGAGGTACTCTACAAATAACTAACTCCATGAGTTACTTTGTAATCGAAATGTACATAAGGTTAAATAAAATTTGTTGAATTTGTGGTGAGAGGTTGTTTTAATTAATATATGAATGTGTACTGTTTAGGTCTACTATCAAATAATTGTGTTTCTTCAAGATGTAATAGTGGACTTTGACAAATATAACCTGTTTCGACAGCACCCATTAATAAACCCTTTAATTTTAACAATAATTACCTTTTAAACTCTTGATGGTGCAATCTTTCTTGTTTAAGAAATATTGTTTCATAAATGTCATATTACCACTTAAAGTTTATGGAGAATTTACAAACAATTATATAAAACCTATGTAAAATAAGTATGGAGGCTACGAAAACGAACCCAATGATACCAAAAACAAAACTGTATGGCTTTTATACGATAATGTATTTGGATAAATAGGTGCACAAAATACAACTGTGGATAAAAGCGTTTTAAATGGTCTTTATAAATGTTTCTTGGCAAACTGTGAGTGGAAACAAGCTGAGGGAAATCAAGAATACCGTCCGACCATGGAGGCCTTTGGTTCTTCCGAATCGTAGGAAGGAAGTGATGGTTACTTGTCTTCCCATCGTTCACAATTGGCTAATGCGTGGATGGTTGATCAAACACGAGGACCAACTACTATGTACGTTTTGAGGAGGTACCATCACAGTCAAGCTTGTTCTGCATTAATGTAATGAGTTCAATTAGCGTCATCAACGTCGTCGTGTAAACAACCTTCGAGGGGGTTTACAGGTAGTTTTAACAGTGGTATCGCTTTCCTAGGTTATTTACAGTTATTCAATTTAATAATATTTGTTTAGTGTTAGTTAATTTAATATAAAACTATCTTAATTTTACTTTTCAATTTTAAAATTAGTATTTATCTTTTACTTTAAGTAGTATGGGTTGAGCGTTTATTTATAAGTTCGTAGTTAAATTTAAAAATTAATAAAATTTTGTTCGTAAGAATTTGTAAAGATGATAATATATTAGTTTTTCGTAAACAGAAAAAAAATGTTTATGATAAAATAATGGGGAAGGAGTTTAATTAATATAACGTTTGCTATGACACTTACGCTATTGAAACGAAGCACGTCCTGTCCACCAACTAACTTTCACTCGTCTCTGCGTCAACACTTCACCAATAATCCTTCAAATATCTTTACATTAAAATGTAGAAAATAATAAAAGCATAAACTTTCTTCTATTAATCCTCAGCTCATGACTGATTACACAGCTAAGCGCTAAGTGTGATGACAGGGTCAGTGTGGTTGTTTCAAATCTCCGCGTTGAAGACGACTTCTTCTAATCTGTCATGTTTCTACTTTCATCTCCTATAGTTTAAATATTTTACATTGCTGTTCGAACATTGTTATGATGAACTGAAACCTTTTGTCTAAATTTCTCTTTTTTTAAGTAACAAATTTTGGTATCGGCAAGATCATACCAGGTTTCAGTTTAAAATATAAAATATTTTACTATTATATAATATAACATACAATTTTAAAAAAAAAACTTCAAAAGAAATACTGTGCCCTGTAGTACCTCATTTGGAAATATTAAAATGTCCTTAGAAGAAATTAATTCGGTGGAAATGAAAATTAAGAACCCTTTCCCTTTTAGCAGTTTTGATTTATTACTTATTTTATTTAATTAAATTTCAAAAATGAAACAATTTTGAAAATTTAAAGTTATAATAATGAACACCCTTATATAAAAGTTACCTTTATCCTTATGTTTCACACGTAAAAAATAACAAAATTTGTAGCCACTTGGAGCAACTGTGATGTAATTTTATATTTTAAATAAATAAAATATTTACCCTAAAAAACATTTATTGAAACCCTTGTGTACATTTCGATTGCAAAACAATAATCTTCAGAGGATGTTATTTCAAGAGTAACTCCTTGTTATTCTTATAACAAAAAATTGTAAGTTATTCTTGTAATAGTTTCTTCTGAAGATGATTGCTATGCAATGGAAGTAAATATTAGGATTAAAAACCGTTTTTGTGGTTAGGTGATTTTATTTATTTAAAACACAAAAAATTCATGTTACAAATTAATTTTATTTGAATCACTTTCACGGTAATAATATTTTCAGATCATTTCAAAAAATTGTTATTTCTATAAAGCGTGAACCAACAATAATTTATGAGATTACTCACAATTAAAATCTATTTCCATCCCTTATTTTATTCAATTTATTGCGCTATTTAGTACCAAGAGATTTACTGTTTGGTTGCAACAGTTAATAGTTGAAAAACGTGAGTAAATAGGAAAAACTTATCTCTAATTGCATTATTTGCATTAGTAAGCAGTAAAGCAGCCCTGACCGCTCGAGTATTGGTCTTCAGAGGAACGTACATATTCCTCCAATCATGTACACACATCTACACTGTAAGCGCAGTGAATACACAGCTTGCTATACACTTGATAGCAAGACGAAATGTCTAACGTTCCTTTACACCGGAGTCATGACTGTCCCCTATATTCTACACCCAGGGAAGTATTTCATCTTTTTTTAAAACTGTACTTTTTATATACTATTTTCCCATATATGTAACTTGAAAATCAGTAAAACTATCTGTAATTTATCCCCAATTGAAAACATAACATTATTATTACTTATTAGTAATTAATCTCCTAAAACAAGTAAATTGGGTGCTGAACCTGTCCTAGGGAGTTTCAAACTGAATCGTGCAACACTAACACACGTAAAAGCTATCGGTTGATGTATATAGATGTCTTTTAAGAAGCAGCTGCTGCAGGATGTGTGAATGTACGACGGACAAAGACTCCTAAAGCTATTCTTAGCCTTCGAAACTCCATACGTAGATTTGTTTTCATTATAAAAATATTATTTACTAATTGCACAAATTAAGAAAAGTCTTTGTATAACATTTATTAACAGGAATAGATTTTCATTATTCCGTCAAAGAGAACTGTATGGTGTAATCACGCACACATTTCTACAAACGTTGATTTTGTTTGTTTAATTCTCACTCTTTATGTCGCAATGGTCGTATACCAGGGATGCACAACCCGCGCCCGCCACGTAATATGTAAAGATACGCCCCCTCTCTTATAAGAAGGTTGTGGGGGGCACCCCTGTCATATACATAATCACATGATATTTGTCACATGCATTATTTACACACAGAGAAACCTTCTACGTCTCGACAGTGTTTTCCCTATTCTCTGTCCCACTCTCTTCGTCCCAAAATCTACTTCTTTATCACATTGCGCTTCCAAAATCAATGTGGTATCCTTTGTGACATTTTTTAGATGTAAAACAGTGATGGTTTTTGATCCGTTAAAATCTAATTTGAACTCAGCAAATTTGTGTGCATTGACTAAGATAGGGAGACAGAAAGAAAGATATTATAAATTAAACTTGATACAAAAAAAAAAACTTTAAATGTTTCTTTGCTAACCAGCCAATACAATTTGCACCCAAATCAAGAAAACGTTTTCACTAGAATGGAACATGCCAGGTCGACTTCAAGTTTGTGGGGAGGAGGAGATTATCACACCAGATAAACGTACCTATTTAGTTCCAAGTAGACAGAATTAAAGTGATTTGGTTAAAAATGAAGAAATCAAAATTGGCGATGAAAAAAATCATTTTCTTTTAAGATAATATTACAAACATAGGATTTTTCAATTCCTTATACTAGTTCACACTCTCCCTCGCCACAAACACACACACACAACACACACACACACACACACACACACACAAACATATATATATATATATAGATAGATAGATATATCGCAATATTATATAAATAGATTGTAAATCTAATATATATATATATATATATATATATATATATATCGCAATATTATATAAATAGATTGTAAATCTACTATATATATATATATATATATATATATATATATATATATATTATTGTAAATTCAATAATAATTCTTGTATTTGTATTTTCACTTATTTCCTTTATATATGTATAGATAGATAGATATATATAGTTATATATTTGTTCAAATTTTCATTCATTAACAAAATATTTTGTATTCATCCACTCAAGTTCAAATACATTTTTTTCACCTATAGCGGTGACAATTGATGTTAATACAGTTTTTTTCAAATAATAATTCATTAATTGAATCTAATGAAATAATATTATCCTTATAAGGGAGAAAATCTTTTCACAAAAGGGAGAAGGTGTGCAGTATAGTTATTTCGTCCCTTTTATTTAAAATAAGTGATAACTTATGATTTAATAAAACAGATGATTTTTATGATGTAGATTGTGTGTTAGAACAGCTGTTTTAACGCATAAGTTATGATACTTTGTTTATATTAGCTGTAATTATTTATTAAATTAACTAAAATAATTTTTTTTTTGGCTAGGAATTGACTTTAACAAATTTTTTTTAATATTACTTATTTATTAATTTACTCCTGTTTCATGAGTTTCTAGAGAGACTCAACCGGTAAAGTTAAAAATAATATGGTCTGTGTATTTGTCTTATAGACTGGCTTAGAAAAATGTGACGTATAACAAAAATTAGTCACGTAAACAATTCCATTCTAAATAAATCGAATCCTCTTCTAGAAAGTAAAGACTGTACCAGAGTTAATGTAACAAAAAATAACCTTAAACGTTTAAAATAACAAATTGGTTACTATGTAAAGTAACAACTGTAAGAAAAGTCCGGTGTATGAAGAGTCAACCATGAGCACGAAGAATAGGAGCACTTCGCCGTAACATTGACATTTCTTTACTGTGGAGCACCGTAGTGCCCTTGGTCGACCCACATGTTTGGTCCGGTATCGATCGTTGCGTAATCACATTAGTTCCATATCGAATGTATTCAGCATGGTCAATCTTCTGCTTAGGCCGGTCCAACCTAGTTACCGTGTACTTTCTGCAATTGCTTTAAAATGCATCGTGTTAACCATTGCAGTTTTTGCCGATTTATAAAACGTAAAAGGGACTATTCTACCAGAACTATGCCTGCAAGAACGTCCCTAACAGTATGTTCATAGAGTTTACAAGAACTAGAGGAAAAAACAGTGTTTTCAGCACAAATGCAAGGAATTCAGGTCAGAATCTTGTCACTAGATTGGTTACCTAGAAAATATCTTGTCATTGAGATGTATTAGGAGAAACGGGAGGCGCTGTCTAATTTTAAGGTATTTAATTAAAGTAATATAACCGGAAGCAAACTTAAACGTGTCTATATATATTTGCATTAAAATATATTATGCATTTGGGTACATTTTTCTGCCTTTCCTAACAATAGATTATTCTTGAAGTTTGTAGTCCATTACGTTCGGTGAAACTTAATTAATCACTTTTACATTAGTTTATGATTATGACAATGAAGATCGCCACGAGCGATCGAAAACGTTCTGACAGTAAGTTTTTAAAATTTTACAAAATAAATTAAGGTTCGGATAGTCACTAATTAATGAAAAAGTATACAATATCAAGAACACAGTGGTACAATATGTTACAATGAAAATATTGGAAAGAACCCCAATACTATAAAAATAATCAAAAATAACAAATAAAACAAGTTACTTAAGATTAAACCATTATGTACATTTCGATGACCATGTCATCATCATCAGAGGGTCTTGTTACAAGCTAGCAAACAAGAAGGTAAACGGTCACTCCCCAGTTAGATCACTCTAGTTTGTAACTTCTTGTTTGCTAGATTGTAATTTTGTAATAAAACCCTCTAATGATGATGACATGATCATCTAAATGTACATAAGGGTTTAATCTTAAGTAACTTGTTTTATTTATTATTTTTGATTAATTTTGTGGTATTGGGGTTCTTTCCTATATTTTCATTGTAATGTAAAAGTGATTAAATAAATTCTTTTTCTTTGTTGACGCATTTCAGATAACCTCCATTCTTAAAACTTTAAACAGTACCTTGCGTTTTGAGAATGGGGTTAATCCGAAACGCGTATACAAAGAAAAATAATTTAATGTTAGGAAAGGCAAAAAATGTACTCAAATGTTTACAATTTATCAGAAGGGAAGATGAATATATTAGGAATCTCTCATTACTACGCTACGTGCTCATTTTAACAAGAATAGACCTGTAAGTTAAAGAAATACTCAACGATTCTTTGGTGCTACCGACGATCTAACTTGGGACCTTACGATTGTTTGACGTTTACTCACTAAGTATATACTCTTTTTTCTTAAAACCAAATGAAAGAATTTAAATTTCTGTATTATTGGCTAATTTTATTAGTCGTGTTAGGATAACATACGAAAGTTTTTGAGTAGGTTATTTGTTGTTTTAATATTTTTTAATAATTTTATAACAGATTTCTTATATTTATGTTTCACTCATAATGGAGACTAGTTTTTTAGTCCTAAATTGTATAAAATCGCCTCGTTTTTAAAGTCATTACGTACATAAAACTCTACTACAAATAAAAAATAATTATCCGACAAAGAAAAATAAGTTTCTAACAGTTTCCTTGCGTTCTTGAATTGCATAACTTGAC
This sequence comes from Prosapia bicincta, assembly GCA_036971475.1. Lineage (NCBI taxonomy): Eukaryota > Metazoa > Arthropoda > Insecta > Hemiptera > Cercopidae > Prosapia > Prosapia bicincta. The sequence continues at coordinate 15,883,553 of JBAIZL010000001.1, read as the reverse complement.
CTTGAAACAGCTTAACCGTTACCGTAATGATTTATTTTAATCGCATACTTAACATATGTTTCTGCACAACGGAAAACTCGTCCATAAAGGATACTATTAATTATTGTGAAACACGTGATTGTATTTTTTACTATTTGTTTGCGATTTATTCTAAAATGTTAATAATACTCGTACATATCTGGCAAACTTTCAATCCTACGTTAAAATCTTAGTACGAAGGCGATACCAAGGCATTCCGTACAAAGAGCAACAAACACGTTCTCAAGATACTTTGTCATACTAATATTACCTCAAAGAAATGAGAGAAGGTCTTTTCAATGAAAAATAAAGGTTTTATTACCTCTTTAATGCATTAATTATTAAATTATGTTATTTAATACAATTAAGGTAATTAAAATTTAAATGATTATTTGTACGATATTTGATCTAGTAAATAAAATAAACAACTATTTTTTTTAATGAAATGAAAATGTGCCTTCAACTTTTTAATATATAAATATTTTATCTTAAAATATAAAAATAAATATTTTGTGCTTTAAATCTCATACTATAGTGCAATTCGTATATTAAATTTTCAACACTTTAAACTCTACATTTCATACTAATACGTGATTCAATTTCTTATTTAATCATCAGTGACACTAATACGAATTTACTGATAAGATAATTTATTGAAAGTAGTAAATAATAAGTAATTTATCACAAGGCGTGCTCCAAACAGGTATTAACATGGTTCACTTTGTTTTTAGGATAGTCATTGTACCAAAACGAAAACTGCATTTACAGCGCCAGTTATCATGACTACGTCACTGGTAAGGGCTCTTACTGTGGTGATCACACCAAAATTAGAAAGTAAGGATGAATGTAAACGGATAGAAGGGATTTGCAGGTGTGTTGAAGAAAGCGTTACACAAGTGATAGAAACAAATTATTTTTCATATTCCTAAATAGTGGCGGCAAACGTGTTGCTTGGGTTTACCAGATACATCTTAAAAAAGATTTCGAAGTGTTGGTGCTAACGTATATCGTGACAGTCTAAGTGTCCGTGCGTAGCATCTATTCTTATTATAAGTAAATATACACATAAAGTTAATCTAATCGTGAACCATAGTGACTACCTCAGATCCCAAATGATTTACTTACAATTTTCTATAATATTTAGAAAAGTCTTTCCCAGAAAGAAGTTTATAAATAGAAATTTATTTCATCCCTCTGACATCAAACTGACTAATTTTGATAAGAATTCCTCGCCAACGTTTTACCGAAAGCGTTTAACAAAAACAGACTTACCTTGAAGCTCGCCAAATAGAACCTGCCTCCTCGCAAAAATTACTGTTTTTATATTCGACCTTGGTTGTATTCGTAAAAGACGTCAAGAGAGTCGTGACCAAGTAAAAGCTAACAAAATAGAGGATCCTACATAAAACAGCTGAAAGTTAATTGCCGAATATTTAAGTAGTTTTCTGTTATGCCAACAACAACCTAAAGCTTCGAAAATAGTGTTCTCTGAAACCCAACACAACGTAAACCCGAAACCTATATTACGTAAACGATCTAACTACGTTATATACTGAAATTATATAAAATCTCAACATTTGCTACAGTCTAGGATAACATTTTAAAACTTGCAGGAGAAAGAATAACGCAAGTTAAAAAACTAATATTTTACACGCAATGAATAGGCCACTAGATATATACGGAATGGAGCAGCTGCTTTGTATAAACGATGTGAAGGTGACAACAAATATTTGAAAAGTATTCCATTTTAACTCGTTGAACTATAACGATATGAAAAAGGATCAAGAAGTAATTTTAACATATTGATAACATTAGTAACACCGTGAAAGGAGCAATTTTAATAAAAAAATAATTACGTGTAATAACCCTAATTGAAGAACGAGTTTATGAAACTTTATTAATAATGAAATTAATAAATCCAAAGATAAAATACCTAATTTATTTAATATACCTACCTACATTACAATCACGTATTTGCCGTGTTCGGAGCCATAAAACTACTGTCCTATATTAGTTACCCACATATAAACTCAACGTGAAATTAGTTTTTTTTATAGATGCAAGAATTGCAATTATATTGAACATATTAATTAAAGGATATTACTAACCTCATTGCATGTAAGTGAAGTATTCATTAGTTATGTACAAATTAACTAAAATATGAAACGCAGAACGAAATTATATCACCTTAATGCTATAATTTTTTTAATAAGACGTAATATAATAAAGAACCAAAGACTTATATTTCTGGTTTGACGATTACTGGAAATATTTATTTGATTTGTTAGGATTAAAAATGTATGTATTTCATGAAAAACTAAAACACAATTAGCAGTTTGAAAACTCTAATATATAAAGATTTATCTACAGTGTATAATAAATTTATATTCACAGGAGAATGAGGAAGGAGATATTTCAGACTGATTAAGATTATTAAACGCTGGGTAAATTCAGATATTTTTATCAAAATTGTCCTGAGTGATTGTGCGTTTATTTAAGTATGAGTGTGGGCGTTTTCAAGTTAGATATTTATTATTATTGTACGCACTCTCTCTCTCTCTCTCTCTCTCTATCTATCTATCTATCTATCTATCTCTCGATTCCTAATAGCTGACTATATTTCATTTCTCAACTGTGTTTCTCCTCGCTGCTCTATCTTCAAATTCTTTCAGCGTTAGTCCTATTGGAGTGTTATTTTTTGTCCTTTACATGCTCAACCCATCAGGTTTCCGATCTACCTTACCTCTGGCTCTGGTACCTTATACTTAACCTTAACATATTATCGTTTCATCTTAATGTCAGTCTCTTCTGACGATATGCTCAAAGTGTTGTAGTATACGGCGGAGACAGTTATGGTTGATAGTCCCTTGCAAGGACTAAACGCTGATACTACTTCGTTTAGGAAACAAGACAGCGTTTTTCGGAAGGATCTGTTTGTGTCTATATGTTACTCATATTCACTAGGACTCTTCTCCATACAACTGAGGATAAAACCAATTTAAACATTTTTTTTTTTTAATTTTTATGAAATGTCAGTGTTTTGTATCATTATAAGTCGCTATCAATGTTCTCTTTTGCCCCATCCTTTATCTTTTATCCAAGGACCTATGGGAGTTTTTTAATACAATTAATTTAGCAGATTTCCTGGGGGAGAATATTAAAGGTTATTGTGTTTGTTAGGAAGATTTCCAAGTAAACATAATTGTTACCCTTAGTTACGTTTCCCTCTATTACAATATACCTTTTGATATCTCGATTGTGTCGTTTCTATCTCGTAGGGGCTTAAGTTTTTTTTACGTAGGCCAATAATCGATATTCTGTGAATAGAGTCCCATAGTGCTCGTCTAATTTATTACATAATCTCTTTTTCTTACTCTCTCTGACCCTCCGTATATATATATATATATATATATATATATATATATATATAGAGAGAGAGAGAGAGAGAGAGAGAGAGAGAGAGAGAGCGCAAAGGAGAACGGTGACTTGCTCGACAGAGGTGAAAATGCTCACAGGGCTACTCCACAAACAGGTGCCTTCACTACCTTTCAATGAGAATCATATGATGAAAGCATTCAGTTTTTTATGATACTATGTAATAATTGTCCTAGGGCGTAAATACTGTGACGTAGTATTTTCAATAACGTCTATTAGTCAGTTCGATTCTATTCAAACTTTATTAAGAAATGTCATATTTTTTAATTAATTCTGGAAAAATACCTCCATGTGAACACTGTTTGGCATTAAAACTATTTCCAGAAATATTAGAAATTATAGCTCCCTTATAGTATTTATGAATAATTATGTGAGTGTTGGTAAACATCTATAAAAACCCAATTTTTGGTTATAAGAAAAGATTTAGCATTTTGTGTTTCAGAAGGAAATACTTGCAGGAAACATTTTATCCAAGAACTTGATTACATTTTCGTTAATCAGTCCTGTTATTGGGCCATATATTTTAATATTTTAAAGTAAATATCATTACAAGAAAAGTTAAAATAAACAAACCATTCCTTAAATTAAAACTTATGCCAGCAGAGTGAATAGAACGTTTCCATGGAAATTCAACAAGTTTCATGATAAATCTGGAGTTCAACCTTCTGACCTATCCATCGTTAAAGTCTCTCTGGCTTTCTAACAGTACACGTGTTTTACACAGGAAAATACCACCGCAATGTGAAACAACAAGGTTTTATGTGAGAAGTCTGAGAAATCGTTGCATTGTATGAAAATACGTTCCAGTGAAAGTACCGTTTTTGCAACTTGATCCTTTGTCTTCGAGGGTGGGAAATGTAAAACACACATCGCAATTCAAACGCCCGGAATGCGAAACGCCCCAGGTTCATTTCAAATGGATTAAATTCCACTTTCATGACCGTCTGCAGAAAATATTTATTATATTTGTTTAACAACTTATTTAAAATATTTATGGTAAAGAACTGTTATAAGTATTAAATTACTAAAACACAAACGTTTAAAACAAACATGTGAAAGTCGGTGTACTGGCCAGCCGAATTGCAAACGAGTGACAAATGTTGTTAGGTTCATATAATGTTAAACAGTTTACCCATTAAAAAATTAATTCAATTAAACTAAGTTTAAAAAAAACGTTCTACGTAACTATAGACGATTTTACTTTAAAAATTTTAAAGAAGGTATTTGAATAAAAGTCATTATATTTAATTCATTATACGAGTAGTTTTATTGAAATATATAATAAAGTTTATATAATCTCAATTTAAATTGAATAATAACAGTTACACTTAATTATCTACAGTGCAAAAGATAACATAACCTACTAGGAATAAAATAACTTAGTTCTTTATCCGTAGTAGTTCATATCTTAATTATATTGTAGGTTTATAACGGGAATACATTCTTAAATTTTACTCTAACAAAACTGAACAAATTACCAGCAATCAGTCTACTTTACTTGGTATCTCCTACACGATACTGGAGGATAAAGGCTTTATAAGTTGGCAGCGTACACAATTAATATCAATATTACGACTCTATATCACGTGAGATAGAACATTATGACGGCGTTCCAGCACAAGTTCTTCAATTACATAAAATGTAGAGTCAATTATCTCAAATTTAAAAACTTAGCTTAGAGAAATTTCTTTACATTCTTACTCTATTTTCTTCCAACCAAAAACTTTTTAATAATGGTGACAGATTTTAATGCCTGGAAACGCCTCTAATTTATAAATTTACGCCTCTTTATTTAATAAAAAAATTTCAAACATTATTTTAGAAAAATCCAAAGATTCCTTTTAGGGCTTTAAATACAAGTTATTTATTGCATAGCAATAAAATACAAACTAATAAACTATACTAACCATTGAACATATTCTTACAAAGTTAAAATAAATAAACAAAAACAAAAAATAATGCATCAAAACGTCATGAGTATACTAACAGATAAAATTAGACATGATAAAAAATATATTTATGGAATTTTCACAATTCTACGCACTATTTAAATCTAAGTAAAACAAAAAAACTTAACAAGGATTCGATTAAATACTTTTCTACATTTCGATGGCAAAGTCTTCGTCATCAAAGCATCAAGCAAACACGAAATTATAAAACAAAGTCAGTTTGGTAGCAAAGAGAACTTACAAGAACATATTTGTTGGAACACATTTTTGTTAAAAATTTGCGTAAAATGTTTTCTCCCGTTATTTTGAATAAAATTTAACATAACAACGAAACAGTAAAGCATAACAAAGTTTATTACTTCTATGTATAGAATCTGTATCGGTATGGGTTACATTCTTAAAATGCCTAGATGTAAGAATAATCTACGCACTTTTTAAATAAACTTTTTTTATAACTGATTTTTTTACCAGTTATTTCATTACTTTGCTAATGAGTTTTATAGTTATTAAATTTGGCTACGTCAGTTTTATGTTGTGAACTTTTCATTTAATACGCAAGCTAGTAGAAAATACTTTATTCGTTTATTTTTTAATCAGGCTTAAGTCACATTTTATATGTTAATAGACTTGTGAGTATATCATTGCTGACCCATTTACCGTTTGTCTGTAAGTTCATGTTTAACCTACTATTTACTGGCGGTTAGGTTATACATATAATGGCTAAGTTTAATTTCTTTTTAGTTTGAACGTATTTTGTTGTGCATTGTGAATTTGCATTTTATAACCTCCATTAAGTTAGGTTTTGGCCTAAATATGATTGGGAAGTAAATAATATTATTGACAAATTGAAGTCGCCTTGTCTTACTCGTAACAGGCAACTCGTAAAAGCATTTACTCACAAATGGAGTCTTCGAATCCCATATGTATGGAGGCAAATTCAAAAAGCAGTTTTGAAATATAAATGTCCAAGTCTCTTAGATATAATACTGTTTTTTTTTTAATGTTTAGTAAGCATGATAGAAATAAAGCAAGAGGAGAAATAGCTAGACAAACGTCTATTGAAAACGTTCCTATGCTGACAGGATATTAATTTTAATTGGAGGATGAGAATGTTACGTCATTAGGCCTATATTTTCTCCGTGCTACTATACGGTGAGGAGGCTTGGATTTTAAATGAGAAAAAAATAAAAACCATTAAAGCTATTGAGATGTGGTGTAATAGGAGAGTGCCGAAGATGGCATGGATAGAAAGAGTAACAAATGAAGCGGTAGTCGCAAAACTAAGAACAATTATAAAAAGGCGAAAATTAGAAAAGGGCGACGAACACTACAAAATGCAAACTCATTATCTGGGCCATATAATGAGGAGAGAAAAATACTCACTAGTGCAACTCATAGTCCAGGGAACGAGAGCTATTGGACAAATAAGAATTTCTAGCCTCCACTGTGCGAAATCAAACGGGTGGCTTGTTTAGCGCTGTTGCCACGTATGGAACCGGCCTCGCGAAAGTTGCTTACAGCTGAGCACAAATTGGCAACCCTAGTGTTGCCTAGTTCAAGCGTCGGGCTGACACTATCGCCTGTCCGTGACTCGTCTTGGCTACAATCGACATTATTTAAAAGTAACAGTATTATTAAGAAACAAAAATAAAAATCAGAGTAGTGGACTCAAAATCTCACAAAAATTAGTGTTTAATAAAAACACAAAACAAACTAGTTTCAGCGACGAAGACGCTTTCCTCACTCTGTAGTACCCAAGAACTAGCACTAAGGAAGGCGACTTCGTCGCTGAAACTAGTTTGTTTTGTGTGTTTATTAAAGACTAACTTTTGTGAGATTTTGAGTCCACTATTTTGACTTTTACCTTTGTGAATAGTTCTCACTAGCTAAGCTCTAAGTAACTAAATAAGTTATATTAAGCATTCAATAATTTTTTTTTTTTTTTTTTTTAAATGAGACTTGTAGGATAATACAAAATACGGGTCGTTCTAACCCTTCCACGAGCCATGTGGTAATGTTGCATTTTTCCCCACCCGCCCGATTTTGTGCAGTGGACTAAGAGGAATTTCAGGGAGTGCTACGGCTGTAGTTCAGCAGAACTGTTTAAGGACAGCAGTTAATAACGTATAAACGAATATTGAGACAATAGGAGATGGAATTAGAGAACTGGGCTTGATAGAGTTTTTATACATTAATAAGAACGAAGAAAAAATATTCATCTCAATCCCAATTGTTATAAAGCAAATACACTTGAAAATTCTTCTCTTGAATAATTTAAGAAAACCTTTCGTTGACTTGTTTATAATACAAAAGTATTAAACCCATTAACGATATATTTTGTAAACCCATTAAAAACAAAAATCTTTCTTTAATTCACTTTAAAACAGCTTCTTTTATTATTTTTAATTAACAAACTTTGTCATATTTCTTCCCTCCTACCATCACATCATTCGTGCATTAAACGCTTAGACCAAATTTTTTTAAATCAAAAACCCCTTCTTTAAACCTTGAACCCAGGTATATACCTATCCTTTAAGAACGGTAAAGCAAACCTCATGATTGTACATGTTTAGAGCATTCTGTTAAACTTGTCGCCAACATCCACAAGGCTTTACAGTTATTTCTATCTGCACAGCGTCCTTCAGCATCGGATAGAGGTTTCAAAGCTAGTTACTTGTTATGAAAGCTATTTTCATACCGTCAGCTTATTATATGACGTAATGGCTCAATGCCATGTGACTCTCCAGAGTAAGGAGAAAGTGAAGGCACGTTATATGTGAAGTGATGAGAACTTCGTACATTGTAAAGCCGTGATTATATCTAATAGCAGGAAGTGGCGAGACTCGAGGAGAGTGGATAAGTCAATATGGCCGGCGCATTGTATGTGGACAAAATAACTCTTGTGCTTTATCACCGTATCACAAGGTCAGTCAGTGCCTTGCTGTCGCACTATTTGGACACCTGAGTGAAGCGTATCTAACGGTATAAATGTTGCTTAAAGTCATGGGTTCATGTCAGGATACCTGACGTGTTCTTTGTTGTAAACGGTAGGTACGAATCCGTACATGTAGAAATAGTGGGCATCCTCCAATAGTCTCACTCCAATAAAGCCTTTAAGCATACGATACCTTCCTGTCTAGGTTTTTTTACTAAATCTTTCAAAGCAATCCTTTCAAAGCAATCCTGTTTCCTCCGGCTGAAGTAAGGTTGCACTGGATTTACGTTATTATGTTATCTATTTTCTAGTTTTAAAATAGATTTTAAGATGTTTTCTACAAAATAGTCTAGTTCAAGAGCTAGTTCAATTAATACAGCTATATACTGAATATGCTCGGGCTGATTTAAATCTAAGTAGTAATCCATTCAAATACAACTCTTCAGTGACATGATGACATCCTCCGGATCCTACTATTACCTCACAAAAGCTTTCTTCTTCTATTGACAGTCATCATGTTGCCTAAAGTCTAAAGCCTAAAGTTACCATTAATTTAAGTTTGCGTTTAAAAACGAAATGAAATGATTTGTTATAAATAGGTAATGTTTGTTAATTTTCCCAGCCAATAAAAATAAAATGACAAATGTTTCAAATAATATAAATAAAATGTGGGAAAATTAAAATGTAAAAATTGTTTTTGAAAATATGTTTTCTTAAAAAATGTTTAAAAATCATTGAATGGTACTAAATTAAAACTTACACTAAAACGTGAAACATAAAAAAGATAATAAAGAAAATGTAATTTTTATGAAGAAGGGCGCATTTTAAACTTTATCAAATTAGTTAAAAATTGATTGTTCCTGCTAGAGAAAGGGGGAAGCATGGGTAATTTTCATTTCCTTTTCCTAATACACATTGTAGAGAAAAATAGTTACACTCCAATACTAGTATAACGCATACATAATTCAGATATGCCAAGATTAGCCGATAAACTATTACAATACACAGATACAACCACTATTCCTTAATAGTCAGTCACCTGAATGTGTACAGAGCGTCCCGTGTTTTTCCCTTACTCTAGCAACAAAAGTAAATTTTCAACACATACAGTATGTTAAATGTCAAAATATATTTTTCTTGATAACCATTAAATCCTATTTGCATTGTTTTAATTTTTTTGCTGTTTTTTTTACAATACCATTTTCGTGATTTTTCCATTTTTCTAAAACGAGCAAGTTTTAAAAAACGTTTTTGTTTAGTAGCTAACGAGCTGCATGTCCTGCCTATATGCCAACCTCACTGACATTAGTAACGCTGTTCCGAGTAGGTCAGATTTTATATTTAGCCTTTTGTAAAACTTTCAGCTTTCAAATTATTATTTCTCTTAAAACCCAACACTTGATTTAAATTTTATTGGATTAACTGCAGTCCGTGTTCCTACATTAAGTGGCCTACGTAACCTTGTTTCAACACGTAAAATAAAGGACCTACTTTTATCTCATTTCATTTATTTCGACCTGCGCACGCTGTCTCTAAGTGGGTGGGCCATTTATTTTGCGCTATTTCATCCCCATCTAATAACTCTATTTGTATTTTTTTAACAAAATGTCTTATTTAAACAATTAAGATATATGGTAAAAACCGTTAGTAAAATAATTTTAACTACTGTGATTTTCGTTCAGTTATAATGGTGAAATGCAATTTTATTCGATTTATATGTAATTTTTATTTTATTTGAATGTAATTTTTATTTTATTTATATGCAGTTTTTACATGACTTATATCTAATTCTAATTTGATTTATATAACAAATTCTATTAACATGAGTATAAAATATAAAGGATAGAAATATTTTGGAAAATATATTTACAGGTAAAACCTCTAAAGTTACAATTTTAAGGAACAGTTCCATTCGTCTGCCCTCAAACGAATCTCCTCACTTTGAAACCCGCAAAAATAATTGAGTTGTAAACAAAGGCACAGTACTGCCTATAACAACTCGATGCTGGGCGTTGCGGAGAGACTGCCTTGGTTCGGCAGAACAGTCCAAAGAATGCATCAGAAACATTCACATAAATTAAGCGATCCCACATTGGGTGTGTCAGGTAGGATGTAAGAATAGCTCACGGTGAGGCTAGTTTCTTATAAACAATGCCCGGTGTAATTTGTGTAATATAATTTTACCTTTTTCGTAAAGAACCTGGACGAGTATTATTTTTTTTATTTATAAGGAATCAAATTACTATATTTAAATTTTAATAGTATATTAACAATGTATTTAAAAGTTAAAATTTAAATAGATAAAAACGAAATAATTCCAAACCTCAAAGAAGCAGAACATGCATGGCTGAGTTCACACTTCTTCCACTATTCCTACCTTCTTTCAATTGGGCTCAAACAAAACTTAGAATCCTATTTATAAACATAGCGTTTCATTTAATCTTCAACTGTCTTCTAGGATCCTTAGAGTTTTAAAATATTTAAAATTTCTAAACTGACTTTCTAATATCAAATATCCCACCATAAAATCCCAACTATGATATTCTACCAAGGTTTATTCACCTTTTTAGGTTTAAAATCGCTTTAGAATTTCATCATAGTCTGTGTTTTCCTACAAATTTATAGTCATATATGTTCGTACAGAATATCAAAAGCACAGTGGTATAATACATTATAATAGAAATATTGAAACACCCAATTATACAAAAATAGTAAAAAGTAAGTGATAATACAAGTTACCTAAAATTAAACCCTTATGTACATTTCGAAGACCATCATCATCATCGTCATCATCATTAGAGGGTCTAATTACAGAATTACAATCTATTATACAATAAATTACAAACTAGTCAGACATAAGGGTTTAATGTTGTGCAACTTCTATTATTAGTGGTTTTTTATTATTTTTATCGTATAGGGGGTTTTCCAATATTTTTATTGCAATCGTACGTTAGTGATTAGCACAACCACAAAAAGTGAGTGAGTCATATAGGCCTACTATATTTATCTTTTGTTTTACGTAACATTTTTTGTAGAACATTTATTTATATAAGGAAATAGTTAATTATGTATGTATTTAGTCATATCAAAATTGTACTTTGTATAATTATTGATTATTTACAAAAAATTAATTTTATTTTGTTCGAATTTTTTATGCAGTTGCTAGGTGATCCTAGTGAGGAGGTATAAAAACGTCTGGCATTAGCGATATTGTAGTATTTTACCATTGCTGATACGTTACTTTAATGGTTTGTTGGTAAAATATTCAAATTTTTTGATTTCTAATAACGCTGTGTGCAATAACGTAACACATTTAAGCAACTGTTTTGTTTTTTTGTATTAAACATAATAAAACCTCTTAACAAAAACTGTTTATTTAAATCCTAAAGTACACTTCGGTAGCAAAGCAAGCATGTTCAGAGGAAATTACGACAAGAATAACTATAATGCTTGTTATGTACAATATTCGGTCGCAACCGTAATGGAGCGTAAAGTACAAGATATTTATTTTCTTTCTCACGATTCGAAAAACAGTTTTCCTAAATCCACTTAGTAATTATTTAAGTAGGCCTACATATAGGAATCCCCCTACTAGTGTTTAGGAGATTTTGCTTTCTGAGTGTAATCACCTATTCCATCATCAATCACAAAATGATTGCTCGAAGATGGAGTAACAGCATAGGCCTCCGAGAGCTGGCTTGCCGAAAAAAAAACAAAAAAGAAGTTTTTGAAGACCGTAGGCCTTTGAATGAGTAAACAAATATTTATAGTGGTTAATAGCTTTTCATTATTGAGTTTTTATTTAAAGGTTCACTAGCGAATGAGGCTTTTGGCAATGTTAATATTGGAAATTGATAAAAACCTTCCAGCCACTACATTAATAAATATTTTTGTTAGGAAATGTATGTTGATTATTAAATAAATTTATAATATAAATTATGATTATTAATACTGATTTCATTTGGAATATATATATATATATTTAACTTTGCAAAACTGTTTTTTGTATTCACTTATCACTTTCGCTATATTACTTAAACAAGAATCTTACCTGGTATTTATGCGAGTAAATAACTAACTTTAGAAGATTAATGATATCTTCATTGTCAAATAGGTTGATGCTCGACATGAAGATACCATCAATCTTCGAAGGTTAAATCGCATAAATACAAAGTAAGATTCTTTTTTAGGTACTTATAGTGAAAGTGATATATATGTGTATATATATATATGCTTCACTGCAGATGACACGACATATAAAAATTTCTATTTTCTATTTTCTCGCCATACAAAGCCGCTTTATGTGAAGTGAGGCTATTCCGATACAATTCATAATATTATATTGGCATACAGTTATGTGCACAACCGCTAACCGGTGGCGGCCCACGTAGCTGACACAACGTCACAATTACCGAGACATTGCTCCGCGGTTATGTTATATGCCGAAGCTAATTATTGTAATCATGCAGGTTAGTCAAACATCGGCCGTTACCGTTCGTACAAGTCCGAAAGCGGGCGGAAATGTTTGCCATATGAAGATTCTTGCGTTGGGGTCTTGCCGTTATGTATCGCTCGCGTACCTTATACATTCCAGACAAACGCTGTTAAACAATCTGTGAGAATTTTACTCAATTTATTTAATCAAAGAATCAACATAATTTTTTTTTGCATAGTTTTGCGACTTCTATAACTGTACAAGAGAGATAATAAAGAAGAGTCGCGCACGCCATATCTACTCAAGAGTGAAGTATTACTTCATGCCGTAACAATTTGAAATACACAAATCATATTTTGTAAAGCAATAAGACCCGTCAGTTATGCCAAGATACATTGTGGCAGTAACTCGTCGTTACATTCTTTCACCTTCCCACGCCACTATTATTATCAAGTTCACTGTAATATATTGCCTATTGAATATATAGAAACTGATCTTATACCAAATTAATATTCCACTTGTACACTTCTCTCTAATTAACTGAGCTAATAGCTGATTGAAGTGAAATAGTTTATACCATCAGCGTATTAATGCAGAAGGCATTTTCGAATTACGAAATATTAAATACAATCATATACACTTATTATGTATCACAACAATATAGACTATGTTATTACTGATATTTTGTTAAAATATCAATGGTTGTAGAGAAAGTGTAGCATTATAGCATTCCAAAATATCATGAATGTATGACAATAAGAGAATGTATGATATTGCATGGTGTTACAAAGCTCTGAATATATTACAGCTTTTCTTAATGCTACAAATTCAAAAGTTGTTCATCACCGGTGTATTATATAATAGTGTTACATTTAAAAATGTTACAGAGTATAATAGTGTATAGTACAGTAACTTATAAAGCCTCACCTAAGTATCGCATTACAGTGCTGTAAATATCATGCATATTACAGGGAACTAATGGTACTGTTGTAATGTATTGTAGAATATCATGCATATTACAGGGAACCAATGGTACTGTTGTAATGTATTGTAGAATATCATGCATATTACAGGGAACTAATGGTACTGTTGTAATGTATTGTAGAATATCATGCTTATTACAGGGAACTAATGGTACTGTTGTAATGTATTGTAGAATATCATGCTTATTACAGGGAACTAATGGTACTGTTGTAATGTATTGTAGAATATCATAATTTGTCATACAAGTACACATCCACAGCTTGAGTGATTTATCAAACCGATTATTCTATATTGTCGGTTATTGCAAATAATTACTGTATTATAATACTTTATGTTATCATGGAGTAACGTAGTCAATTACAAAATAGCATAGATTATTATAAGGTGTCAAGGTACTGCAGGTGTTACAGAATAACAGCATATCGCGAGCTGCATTTACGTATCGTATTACTGTATTCTAGAACAGCATAACTAGCAGAATAGTATTACACAGTATTACAGAATATACAGAGTAATATAAATTACTGTATTATAGTAATATAAAATCACCGGTTGTAATAAAATTACAAGATATCCAAGGTAATATTAGTGACGTAATAAAGCATTGCTGAGCATTGTATAGTATCATATCATATGCCAATATTACAGTATGTTTGTATTACAGAATATCCCGACCGCCAGCAGGGAAATATACAAAGTAGGCTATTGTTAAGAATGATACGATTCCAAAGAGAACTAATTAGCTTTTTTTAGGGTTTACAGAAGTGTAAGATATAACTGACTATTACGTAAGACAATTACAAACTATGCCACGTTACTGCAGAATGTTACAGATGGTCACGCCGTAATTTTTTAAATCAGAATAAAAACAGACTTTACATATAAACTCTTTCACAAACTGCTTGAACAATTTCATTCTGAAATGGAGTTTTTTATAAATCTTTGTGCATTGTAATTATGATTATTCAAAGGCTTAATATTATGTTATATAATTTTAAGAGAAAATAATTTACTATTTAAATTCCTTTAAACTATTTAACGAATTCCACTTTATTTATAATTGTTGGATCATCACGAGAAAGCGTTCTTATACAGCCTTGCGATAATATGACAGGAGTTGTTAATTAAATTCGCGATTAATCTTGCACAGCGTTTTTACTTGGCTTTTTCTGTGAGGCTCCATACGCAAATGTCAAGGTTCCAACTCGTCTGCACTTGATGGGTACGTCATGCCCACCAGCGGCATGCCTACAACTTGATGCGATAAATAACAGGTCCGTAATAAAATTATAAAAACATTAATCAGAAACCGTTCAAGTATTTTACTTACTTTAGGGGCTTTAATTATTTGATGCGGCGTTTTCCAATTTAAAATATTTAATTACTGTTGGGTAGTTTTAAATATTTAATTACTGTTGGGTAGTTTTAAATATTTAATTACTGTTGGGTAGTTTTAAATATTTAATTACTGTTGGGTAGTTTTAAACATTTAATTACTGTTGGGTAATTTTAAATATTTAATTACTGTTGGGTAGTTTTAAATATTTAATTACTGTTGGGTAGTTTTAAATATTTAATTACTGTTGGGTAGTTTTAAATATTTAATTACTGTTGGGTAGTTTTAAATATTTAATTACTGTTGGGTAGTTTTAAACATTTAATTACTGTTGGGTAATTTTAAATATTTAATTACTGTTGGGTAGTTTTAAATATTTAATTACTGTTGGGTAGTTTTAAATATTTAATTACTGTTGGGTAGTTTTAAATATTTAATTACCGTTGGGTAGTTTTAAACATTTAATTACTGTTGGGTAGTTTTAAATTTTAATTACTGTTGGGTAGTTTTAAATATTGAATTACTGTTGGGTAGTTTTAAATATTTAATTACTGTTGGGTAGTTTTAAATATTTAATTACTGTTGGGTAGTTTTAAATATTTAATTACTGTTGGGTAGTTTTAAATATTTAATTACTGTTGGGTAGTTTTAAATATTTAATTACTGTTGGGTAGTTTTAAATATTTTTTTGACAGCAATGTGATAATTGATTAGACATAAATTGTATTTAAACCAAGCCCATTTTAAAATTCAATTAATACAGTTTGTTATTTATCATATAACTTTAAACTGTATAAGTCTAAAAAACATTATATATGCAGCCTATTAATCTTGAATTTATTTCTAAAACGTATTATAAAGACATGTTTTATTTATTGATTTTTTGTTATTTTCTAAAAATTAATAATTATTCTGCCACATTATTATCTTTTTTATTGTTTACATGAATGTATAAGTTATACCATGTTAATATTTTTTAATAAATTCATAATTAACATTATAACAGAATTAACTTAATATTATTTTTAACATACCATGATCGCAAATTAAATATTCTAACTTAATCTGAACAATAATAATATTTTTATTATTTTAAAATCACAACCTATATATATATTTATATCTTAATGTATTAACGAGTTAAATGTATAAAGGATGTTGGCCGTAATGCTCATAGTATTATACAGGTACAGGGGTTTGCCATATATTTGCTGTCGCCTGACAAATGCGAAACTCTTTCAGACCTTGAAGTTAATTAATTATATATATTTTTTGAGAATCGTTAAAGATCAGTTGAGGAAACCTTATGTTAGAAGAATAACAATTCTTCATAACATGTTTCATATGCTCATAACATGATGTTTTTCGACTTGATGAAGAACTATAAAATTAGGCTACAAATCAAAACGGAAATTTCCAAAAAAAACCAGTACCAAATTCTTCTCCTTAAATTTATTATTGTACTCGTATGTGTAAAAATATTTTAAAATAAGGAGTTGCTTAAATTCTAAACTTTCATTGTGTGAAAGTAACTACTTTTTACACTTGTTGAAATATAGTTCCTCAAATGCTAACTTTTTATGACCAAAAATAATTAATTAATACAAATTTACTAACCATTTATTGAAGTTGCTTAAATTAATGTTATTATTAAAGTCTAATGTATACCTAATGGTTTTGTATATTCTAATTTTAAATTGAAGTTCACGTGTTTTTAATTTAAAATTTCAAAACCACGATAAAGTTTGTTATTACGTTTTACAAAAAGAGGTATATTAAAATAACTATGACGTAGAAACCCCTTTTAGTAGACCTACATAAAAGTTTTTATTTAGGATAAATAACAAAAATCTCTTTATAGTTTGTATGGATACTCATCAAACTAGAAAAGTTTTTATATTTTTATAAGTCGTAAACAAACAGTACGAATAATTTTTAAATGCAATACAAAATTTAAAAAAAAGACTGGATCTACAAGTTGTATATTATTTTCAGATCCTTGGATTGAGTTAAGTTCTTAAGTCCTGCTACTCAAAGATATTAAGCGGCCCACAGACGTGCAATATTATTGCACGATTTGGGTTGCGCAATATTTTGACGGCGACCCCTAGACCGTCAATATTATTGTACAATATTTTGGTTTGTACAAATAATTGTACCGTATGGAGGTGAAATTGAAGGTTGTGCAATATGTTGTATAATTGCGAGCACAGACAACAACCACATTGTGCAAACAACAGTCTCAGCCGGAATTTGATGTAGTCAATATGTTGAGTAGTGAAGATTTGTTGCCTGATAATTGCCGTGGCCGCTAATCGTAAAAAAAAGGAAAAAAAGGCTCTCAGAAAGGTAGAAAATGGGCCAAACAGTGGTTTATTAATAGGGAGAAGTACACGCACGACAAATTACTCAATGAATTGAGAGTAATTGAACCAAATGATTTCCGCAACTTTGTATGAATTGACGGAGAATTATTTGATGAACTCCTCGCTTAAAAAAATAACAATAATACTCGTAATAAACAGTAAAATAATCATGTTAATAATAAGTTGATATTTGTGTACGATTAACTTACAGAGAAAACAGATAAAATAGATAACTTACTGCTTATGTGTGGTCGCTGGTTTTATTTTCACCGTCACCATCCTCACTGTCGTGAACATCCTCAGAAAATATGTCCATCGTGCTGATTGAAGGAGCAGGTGTTTCTTGAGCTACATGAAACCTCATTTCTTCGAAATACCACAGTATAGGTTCCATATCCTCTGCTCCGGCTCCACTTTTCTCTGCATAGCCAATCCGTTTTAGCTCTTTCCGGAAGTTTGTTCGCAATAAATTTATTTTTTTTACCACTTTTTGTTTGTCAGCATCAGGGTATTTTTGCGGTATTTCTCAATAAGGACATCGTACGGTAATCCTTGCACTTGACATCCCACAGTGCCGGAAGACCACTTCAATAAAGTCAACAATAAATTTTTTGTCACCTTTCTTGTCACTCATGTTTGCTTTAATTACAAAACACAAAGTTCAATCGACCGCCAAAGACCAACTGAGAGGTTATAGTTCAATATTGCCAACATACGGCACAATATTATCCCGTTTGTACAATATATTTTAAAGATTTTGAAAATCACACAATATATTGCACAACAACCTTTCAATATTACCCCTAGACGAACAATTATATTGCACAAACCAAAATATTGCTAAACAATATTGCACGTCTATGGGCCGCTACAATGTTTAACGAAAACAATTCTGTTTATAAACAGTTTACCTAAATATGTCGAGATGTTACTGCTTATTATTGCAACATGGCAACACTGTACGGTAACTTTGTCATGCTTAATGTAATGACTGTATAGCCTACTGCATTACAGTCCAAAAGCGAAGGACGATGCTAATAAACTTAATGTTAATGGCTTTCTAAAATCCTTGGCTAGAGTGGATCCATACATTAATGATAGCACCAACGCAGTCTTTCTTCATTTTTATCCTTCAGCTATTTATTAAAAAATAAAATAAACTGCTAAGGGTTACATAATATTTTTAATTCAGTTATTTTTAACAAAAATGCTATTGAAAAACAGATTATGTGCAAATGGTTATATTATCGTTCTGGAGAATTCTTTTACAGTTTTTTTTACTTCTAAGTGTATTCACTTGCTTTTATTTGTCTGCATTAAGAACCTAAATAAAATAATGTTTTACTTATTCAAGGAACTTTTAAAAACGCCTCACAGCATCAAAAACGACTCAGTAATTCTTTGTGTAATTGTAGTTTATAAAAATGGAAATTTAAAGTTTTCTTTAGTGCATTATTACTTTCCACGGCGTAAATTTGATCTCCTAACTAAATAACACCTGTACATATACGGAAGCTTATTATTCATTGAGTGGTATTTATATTTTATGTTTTTAAATTTAGAAGAAATGTAATTTTATTACCTGGTCTTATTTTGTCCTAATGAACTTGTGATCAAGTAAAGGAATGACGTTTGCCGAGTGGCGAGAAGTTGCATTTAGTTTTGAAATTTTTTCTTAGAGGTTTGAATTCCTCCCAGTCCTCCCGGAATATCAGACATGCTGTGATTTATGGCTCCTTTACTCTTTAGACAGTTAATCGGAGCAAAAAAGAGTTTTTTTTTTTTATTTCTTCGATCCAACAGAATTTTTCGAAAGAAAAAACCTGGTTTAGTCACCAGCGTAAACATTGTAGCCCATTTAATACCAGGCCTATGTGGTAAATTACGAAGGGGAAACGTGTCTTTACGAAAGACCTGTGAATATAAAGACCTGAAGAATTCATGTTAATAAAACCTAATTGAGTAAAATGTCTTTTGCTATGATTATAAAAAATCGTACCATGGACTGATGTACTGCGTGGTCCAACTGGTCTGCAGTAAATGATTAATTATATATATTGTGATATTTTATTTAGAGGAAAGATAACTAGCTATATATATATATATATATATATATATATATATATATATATATAAAGGCCCCTATACAGGTTTATATAAATCTGAATGGTAAACATCCAGAGAATGCCTAAATCAGTTGATTTTGTAGTGCACGAAAACGCAGTTCCGACGTTTCGTCAGAATCCATCCAGCATTGACGAGGTGAACTCAACAATAGTTGTAGTGAGAACTGCTGTTTTATGAATATGTAAAAACATTCACACACACTCACACACATACGTGTGTGTGTATATATATATATATATACATATATATATATATATATATATATATATATATATGTGTGTGTGTGTGTGTGTGTGTGTGTGTGTGTGTGTGTGTGTGTGTGTGTGTATATATATATATATATGCTGATACGTATTCCTTCACGGATGGAAAAATATAATGAATAGTTACTATCTAGAGTACATCCGTTCATTCTGCAGTCCACAAATTCGCAGTTCCGACGTTTCGCTAGAATCTCATCCAGCATTGACGAGATGAACCCAACAACAGTAGAAGAGCGAAACTGCAGAATGAACGGATGTACTCCAGATAGTAACTATTCATCATATATATATATATATAATCTAGTGATAGCTTTGCTTAGAGTATTCAAAAATTGATAATATTATCTTTTGATAAATTCTTTTTAAGAATAATATAAAATAGACTATATTATGCTAATAACTAAAAATCTTACTTGAGAAGGTAGGAAAATCATGGCATGTGTAAGCACAGTCGTATTTCCGATAATGAGAGACATGGAGTTCCCTTTCTCATTGGTTTCTGGAACGTTTAAACAGTATTACCGTCACATGCCTTTTTGGAAACTATACAATGGACTCATATACAGGAGGAACAAGCAGACGTTCCGTCAGTCAGAAATCCACTGCGTTTAAACGAGTTTTGGCCCGTTATCTGCGAATGTCCTTCAGAAGCTTTGGATTATCCCCAGAGCTAAATACTTCACGAACATTAAACACCTGCGATATCAGATTCTTCTAATACAGACTAACGATGTGATGACATCAACGTAACAATAGCTTTGTCCAAATAAATGAGGGTAATATGGTAATTTGAGCACATTTAGCTAAGTAACAACAAACCTTCACAACCCAACATAAAATATAACATCACAAAATAAAACTGACAAAATAGCTCATCGACAAAGCCCTAGCGTAATGGCTCTGAGAGAGGAATTAATTTCTTCAGCAGCTTCAGTAAAGGCTTTAAGAAACATCAGTTTTATTTAGAATTTATTTATTTACGCAGTGGCATTACCTACGTTGATAATGTTGGTCAATTGGTATCTATTTTAAACTCATTGCATTTAAACGTTTTGAAGTGAGATACCGCTCATTATTTTGAATTAGAGAGACAGGGATTTACAAACTAATAATAAAAGAGTATTACCACGTTGTAAAATGTATAAAACACACTACAAAACTTATATCTCACTCTATGTTTCCATTTGTCATTCAAGTATAATTTCTTGTTTTTAATCAATATTGTTTAAATATTTTGCGGTAAAGTGTTCCAACGGTTGCAAGCAAAACCATTCAAGTAGTAGTTACCAAAAAAATAATATTAAAATTTTAACATTAATTTTAAAATTAGGAAAATGTAGAATTTTTTAAGAAATAGTTCCATTGATATTCGTACTTATCTCGAAAAAACAAACAAAAAAGTATATCTTGGAATAAATATAAATCTTTGTTGAATTTTTTTTTAATGGAAAAATTATTTAACATATAAATAAAGAAAAGTAAAGAATAACAATTAATTACAATTTTACTAAATCTATTTCCTTACTTTACAATCAATATAAAAAAATACTTACAGAAAACATTTCTAGTTTCTCCAAGTATAAAATGTTTATAGAGTTGAAGAACTTCGTACCAGAATATACGAAGTTATATAACCGTCTATGATATATAGAATAATCGTCTATTATTCTGCAAAATTTGTTATTATTAAATACAAAATTTAATTTTAAATATATACATCCTCATTAAAAATATATTATTGTACTGTACTTATTATTTTTGTTTTTATTAATATATATATATATATATATATATATATATATATATATATATATATATATATATATATATAGGGCCTAGATATACATTTAAAACAACTTCTAACAGGTGAGCAATAAAACAAAATATTATTTTTATCAACTTATTTCATAACAAAATGCTGTAGGCAACTACCGGGGCAGTGGATTGTTTACGCTTTATTATCGTTTAAACACAACCCTCAGCGTTCGATATTGCCCACTATTCGGTTATTTACAATCCATAACATCCTTGCCTTCATCGACTTCACAGATAAATTTACTTCACTTCTGACATGAAACTACAGTAATTAACCAAGTTGCGTGCAACTTCGCATCACTAATAGAAACTGATCACGCAGAAGTTATTTGCGGTAATAGGTCAAAGTCTGGTAACAGAGTGTTCCACCTCTGTAAGTTCGAGAGTTCAGCTCCAAGTATTTATTTAATGGTTTTTTTTCAAATAAATACAATGTTAATGAACACATTTTATTAGTTTTGATGAATAATTCTTAACCCTTTTAGGGGTTAGAAGAATACATTTGACTTCTTTAAAAGTCATTCACATATATTCATAACTATCTTTTTAATGTTCTTTTCCTCGAAAACAAAGTTTACCCTTATATTTTTATATCTACTCTGTTTATATAAAATCAAGTTGCTTTTAAATCGAAAAGTCTTTGCATTTTTTCATTTTAAACCTGGCTATTATTTTGGAAGTTCCAATGCACTTTTTTATTATATATTTGTGTCGACATAATGATATATGCATCTCCTTCATAGTATGACGATTGCTTTAGCGCTCAGCAGTTAATTTTCCTTACACTTACAGTTACGAAATCACATACGGAGAGTACTTTAAAAAACTGACAATCTTACTGTTCAAGGTTTTTTCTGTGATATTTTCTTTACAGTTTTACTTCGCTACGTCTGCGAGCATTCTGATACAATGACCAGAGATTTATTTGAAAAAAAAAATACAATTCATAATAACGTGTTAAAAAGACTTTCGATCTTATTCCTTAATGACTACCTTGTATTACGTATCTATTTCCCCATATTGAAGTGGTTATTATACATGTAAATCTTTTATATAAAATACATTCAAACTTTATAATTTAACAAACCAAGTCCAATTAAATAAAATTATATTTAAACTCTTTCCATATTTTTTAAATATATATAAATTAAATAAAAAAAGATATAATAATTAGACAAATATTTCATATTGGATGTATTGGGCTCGTCCAGGACGGAGTGTGAGTTGCAACTAAACCCCACCACCCTTCCCCGTGCTTATGCCACATTGCGATAAGGCGCCTTTTCTATTATGTTACCTAAAAGTTTATATACATCGACTATTCCTCAAAATATCAGTATGTCACGTAAACCAATCTTTTTTTTTTTAAATTGTTTACATTTGAAAAAGCCTATATATTTCTAGGCTTTGAAATGAATAACTTCTGTATCACTGAGTAAACCTAATCTTTTAAAAAACGTATTTATCAAAAGCTGATTCAAAAGCAAAATAAAAATAATAGTATTTCAAAAGAAAACGAAAACATCAACTGAATAAATAAAAAACAGTTTTAAAACTAACTTAACCTAAACTAGCATAATCTACACTAACCTAACTTATCCTAGCCTAACCTAAAACAAAGAAGTGGATACGTCAAGAATCATAACATATATAAATAACAAAGACTATTTCAATTTACTTTTCAATTTTAAAATATGGTTCTTTTAAAGTGAAGTTTTATTTATAATCTTACTTAAACAGAAACACGGACAATACAGACAGACAGAGGTGAAGGTTTTGTGCAATCTGCACTGAAAGCGATTAACTATGCAGTACAATATCACAAATCTCTGCAATTTGTAGGGCCTAATTTTTATAATATCAAATATGGTGCCGTTCCAGTTATGTTAGTATTGTAATTAAACTTTATACTTTTAAACTTTAAATTTTTTGTAGAATGAACTCCAAAAAACTAAAAAACTCAACCTCTATCATGACAATTAAGGAATAACTTTTAAAATAATGGTAAGAAACAGGAAGTAAGTTAATGTTTAAATTAACAGCTGTTAAATAACAAAAAAAACATTCGCATATTCTGAGTATCTAATGTTCCTTTGGTTAAATGCCAAGATTACAGAACAAAAAGACACTCATTACGTGTTTCTCTAGTTGCGTGTATGCCTGCAAGTGCAACTCTTTAATGGCATCAGTGCATGCAGCTCAAGCATAGTCTATTGGTTGCACCTGACAAAACATTGCTACCTTTCCGTAAGTTAATGACATATTAGTAAAACATTATTAGAGAATCTTGTACATAGAATTCACAAATATTTCGAATTAAGGGGGTTTAGGTGTGCGGTGTGTTTTATAACTTTAAATTCCTAAACATAAAGTATAAAAAGTTATTTACTAAAGGTGGTGTAATCTTCCCCTTCAATCTAACACTGTTTGTTGTGTTTGTACGTGAAATTGTAGTTCATGTGCTATAAAATATTTTAATCTTTTCTGGTGATCATACATTGTACTACTGATGTGCTACTTATCTACCCCCAGATTTTATGAAACCGCTATTTGTACATACAATTTACTCATGGCTCCTTCAAAATTTTCTGTAAAGCGTATTGACAGAGACTGATGCTATTTTACATTTTATTAGGAGTTGAGAGTATTTCAATAAATGTTCTAACTACCAATAAATAACACTAACTTATGACTTCAAGTTTTAATATTTTTCTTAGCACTTATGTTATATTTTGCACAGAATTTAAACTACAGTTATGGCGAAATTTCACTACAGGATAATTGAACAAGTTCTTTCTTCAAGGAATAGAAATTCATTATATATGTGTTGTGGTATTGTAAATTCTATATTCAATATATGATTGGATTATAAAATGATTTCCTATTACGGCCATTTAACCTTCCTATAAAGAAATTAGCCCTGCTTGTATCAAGCGCCCATTAGTACAAAGGACTATGTGGGTCTACAAGGCCTCTCTGATAGTTTATTTATTGTTAGACCATTTCAAGGCCATTCAAGAATAATTTTAAATTAGCTATGGCAACAGGAATAACCGAAAATGAAATATAACGTCTAAACATCAACTGTTTCCCAAGGAAAAATTATTAGCCATTGGTTAATTATCTCTGATGGAAAGCTATTACAATTGTTGTGCATAGGTCAAATCATCGCCGGTAAAATTTCAATTGGTAATCATTTGCAGAAAAGGTTTTTAAAATTAAAAGCGCTGTAGGGTATCAAACACCGTAACATTTTACAGTGTGCTGTGAGAAATTAGACACTGTATTAAATACACTATATATCACTACGTAAATTAAACAATTTATGTAAACAAAACTTTTTAAATTCAATTTTGACTTTAAAGTTGATGACTTACTAGTCAACAAAGTAAGATTTTCTTTTATTTACTTTTTATCAAATAATTACAATTAATATAAATAAAGTAACATAACCTATGAGTTAAAACACCTTTTCTACCACATAACCTATAACATAAAATCAGTTGTTATATGAAATTATAAATATGTTATCCCTTATTTTTAGCCAAATTGGACGAAATAACTATATTGTAACTATGCCCCTTTTGTGAAACATTTTCTTCATATAAATCTAAAATTAACATTAAATTTCATTATTGAATTAATTTTTGAAAATCTATATTAACATCAAGTGTCATCCATTACAAGTTTTAAAAAATCTATTTAAACGTAAGTGGTCGAATAAAAGGTAATTTATTAACTATTGAAAAGTAAAATCGTGTATATATATATATATATATATATATATATATATATATATATATATATATAAAGAGCGTAAACTAGTAGAAGGAACTGAAAAATTAGGCACTAAAATTAAATAAACTATATATCATTATGAAAAAATAAACATAAAAATACATTTGTACATTTTTTCAACAGGTAGGGAAAAATTATACTAACAGTGTCTTTGAAGTTAGGTAAAACGCCGGCTAAGACGCTAATCTAATAATTCACATTATTGTTCTATTGTAACAATTGCCTGTATAATTTATACTTAATAACAACTCTACTGGTAGTAATAAAGAATATAATAAATTCTAAAACTACAAACTATACTTAAAATTTGTGGGCGTACAAAATCTTTAATCATCCCGGCCTCAATTATATTAGCATGCTACGATAAAAATAACTTGGAACAATAATATAAACAAGTATATTGATATTTATTTGCCAGAACGTAATATTGAATTCGGAACAACCTAAGTTTTAATAACATATCAAACATTACTTCTTGGTGAAAAAAAGCATTGATAAAATAACAATTTAAGAAAACTTTTGGAGGTAAAAAAACAAAGGAGGTAATTTTTATTTGTAAAATAATTAGCTTGTGTGTGGGTATAAATTTATGTAATAACTCAAAATCAATTATTTATTTTTCCTAAGCATTTCAATGCCGAATTTGTCATCATTAGGAAAAATAGACCTACCTAATACTGAATACCAATTTATAGTTATCTGAAAGTTATTCTTGTAATAATTTCCTCTGAAAATGATTGCTTTGCAATCCAAAAATATAAATGAGTTTAAATAAAAAGTATTTTTCGTGTTAAAGTTATTTTATTTATTATTATTATTTTTTTAAATTACAGCGCAGTTGCTCCAAGTTGTTACTCTCTTTGAAGATTACGTATTACTGAAATGTTGACTGTGAGTCTATGTGTTCGCTACTATACGGTACGCTGTCTAGTATGTTCCTAAAAATATATAACCTCTGTGAACTTTGTTTTTTATTCACACATTCCTGTAGATGGCATTTGTCATTGTGACGAAATGTCCGTTCTCAGGCTGACAGCTGTGGTACAGCCAGATGTTTCGGCAACAATAGCCGGCGCTGATGTGAGTTTAATATAGCCCGTACTGTTACACAATTCGTACTTCCGCTAGTCACAAAGCAAGGTGAAATATTCCTTGATTTATTATGTCGTAGAATGGAATCTGAATTTAGCTTCTTTATGAGAAATCATTGCTGACTCCATCCTGAGTGCTAAACCTTAGATATAGGTGCTGGCGGTGGCCATCACGAGGGGTGGACGTGTTTTCCAACCCCGGGTATAGAAAACAAAATTAATAAGCCCTCATTACCGTAAAATTGTGTAAAATATTTCATTTTTTAGATTTTAAACAAAAGGTTTCCCGATTTTTTAGAGTTTACTAAATGAAAGGTAAGAGCGCTTATTGAAAAACGAAAATAATGGACGTATAGAACTCGAAACCAATAATTTTTTTTTTTTTTTTTTATTATATGGCAAAACACATTCATACAACTCACAGTAACAGAAATCTCATTTATTTACCATTTATTTAATTATGACCCTATTTTATTTCAATTTATTTATATATTGAATTACTTTCAATAGCATTTTCTGTAATATTTCAGCGAAGAACACACCACGATATTTCTTTGTGAGGAAGAATATTAGATCCACGAGAAATAGATTGGGATTCAGGCAAGGTTATAAATCCCAATAAGAGATAATCAAACTTCACATGTAATCTTAAAGTACTCTTGCTTATTTTACTTGAATTATACTGCGACTATTAGAGGCTACCTATTATAAAAATACTTAGTCCCTTATTTTACCCGAATTTACTTTTACATATCCACAAGCTTCTTTGAATCTACAATGCTTTCTGTTAACTTTCCACGACACCTGTTTACATAAGTCGTGTAACAGTGCATGCGACGTAGCAAACTGTGGGATAATTCCCTATCTACCGTTCCTCTAATAACAGTGTACTTTCGTATTTCCCACAAGGTGTAGTGGCATCCCTGTCGTAGTGGCAGTAATTAGAAGTTGCTGAAGGCACTTCCTGATCGTGGATGTTGCGTGTAACGTCTCGATTGTTTCCTTCCTGAACTAACGTCGGAAAACTTGAGCGCTTAACTAAACAGCTTCTAATCAATAGTGTTCTATTACTTTTTAAAATGAAGGCTCATTATAACTAAAACTGAATGAAGTTTAATGAGCCTCATTGTGAGTGCAGCTACAACGTTCGCTATTCCACTTCCTGATCTAAAATCTCATCAAACTTTTCATATTATAGGAAGTTACGAGAAAATTCTTTAATTTTACAAAACTTCCCAAGTCTCAACTCATACTAGATTTTTTTTCTAATTATTGACTTTAGGTGTTTTTTTCAAAATCAAATAATCATCTGCATAACACACTCTGTACATCCATTCACAATGTTAGCTAGTCCAACATTGGAGATTGTTTTACAATTTCAGTAATTTTCTACTACGTATATTTGTCTATTTGGATAGTATACTTCTGCAATATACACTCTGTACATTCATACACAATGTTTAACCAATCTGACAATGCAAATTCAATAAACCTTTAGTACTTTAAATTTTCTACTTGGATTCAGCAGTATTATGAATATTCATACACAATGTTTAACCAATCTGACAATGCAGATTCAATACAGTTGAGGTAATTTAAATTTTCTACTTGGATTCAGCAGTATTATGAATATTCATACACAATGTTTAATCAATCCAACAATGCAGATTCAATACACTTGAGGTACTTTAAATTTTCTACTTGGATTCAGCAGTATTATGAATATTCATACACAATGTTTAACCAATCCAACAATGCAGATTCAATACAGTTGAGGTAATTTAAATTTTCTACTTGGATTCAGCAGTATTATGAATATTCATACACAATGTTTAACCAATCCAACAATGCAGATTCAATACAGTTGAGGTACTTTAAATTTTCTACTTGGATTCAGCAGTATTATGAATATTCATACACAATGTTTAACCAATCCAACAATGCAGATTCAATACACTTGAGGTACTTTAAATTTTCTACTTGGATTCAGCAGTATTATGAATATTCATACACAATGTTTAACCAATCCAACAATGCAGATTCAATACACTTGAGGTACTTTAATTTTTCTACTTGAATTGTGCAATATTCTGAATATTTATACAAAATGTTTGACCAATCCAACAATGCAGGATATACTTTCAATATTTTAATTTTTCTACCAAGTATATATTCTACTAATTTTATTTTTCTACTTGGATAGTATATTTCTGCGATATACACTGGATTGAACATCCATGTACAACGTCTAACCAATCCAACAATACAGAATTTCAGTTTTTTACTAAATTTTCTTGGTAAATTTACTACAAATGTTTAAAAGACATTTATTGCCTAAGCACTTAACTCCACAACCTCCTGGATTAAACAGGGGGTTACAGTACTTGCAGTCTTCGAATCGCATTCTTCTCTGCTACAGCTAAACATTTGTCCAACACATCGTAATGTTATTGCTGACATTACGAGATAGTTTTGCGTGTATTATTTCCTTGTAAGATGTTTCTTACTTAACTACAACACTTCCCTTAGATCAACACTGTTAGCGCTAATTAGGTAGTATACTATTTAGTTTCATTCTTAAACTTGTTGCCTTAACCTTTGTATTACCATAACATTAAACCCACATAAATATATTTTTGATTCAGGAATTTACTTTTGACTTCATATTTACATCTTTAATAAACTAACTTCTTTGGAATGCCATAAAGGGTAGAGGGTAACCATATTTCCTTACCTACTTCGTTTAAGCGACTCTGGCCATGCACGTGGTATTTTTCCCTACTCCAGTACCAAGAGCTCACCTCCTCTTACTCCTATCTTTACTTATTTATCTAGCTATAAGTCTACATTAGGTAATTATCACACCCATCTCTACTTCTCCATATCGTGACATTTTATGTTCTTGCTTTTAACCTACGTGTATTAAAAACCCTTCACACATCCTTCAGATGCGATAACAGTACTCTTGGTCGCTCGCTGTAAAATCCCAAAAGGCAAAGAGACTCTAAATTGGCTTAGATTATTTTTTTAATCTTTTACGGGTTTTACAATCGTTGTTTGAGTAAATACATAGACCCCGATTTTTTCAGCTATTTTCAAGAAATTTCTGAATAATAAACATGTGACCAATAATTTTGCTAAATGTTTTACTTATGTGCACATTGGTAGAATTTTCCAGTCTATGTGAAGATTAAGTCTAACTGAAATCATGTTTGTTTACGTCAAAAATCAACGTCCTCACAGTTTATAATGAAAATCTGTTATAATAAACTGATCGTTTATTATTACAAGGTATATGCGCGTGTTATGAAAATAAAACATATTCGAGCGGATTTAGCTTGAGCCCTGGAATCGGTTAAGGGCTTGGAAGCGACTGCGCAACGCAATTCCGGAATGCTTGATCGCTTGTCCGGTTAAAATCTGTTTCGTGAATACTGTGAGTGATTAATATTTACACAAAAACTGGGCTTTTTATCCCCAAAACTACAAATAGCAAATGAACCACTGCTCATTTCAAAGTCAAGGCTCAGGTTACATCTGTTTTTCTGTTATAATCCGGCATAGCAGATGTGTAAAATATGTGGAAATCCTCAAATTTAGTAAACATAGGTATTACATTTTCTTTTATTGGATGTCGAATGACAGGGACAGTAATTTTTAAAAGAAATATGTTTAAATAAAAAGATTATGTGAAAAGAGAATACTATGAATGACATCCCAAATAATATAGGCTACAAAATATATTCAAAAAGTAAAAGTTAGAAATAAAAGTATAACATTTGCCAGGCAATAGTTAATTTTTCAAAACAATTCAAGCTCCTATAGATCATGTTCGTTGCAGATAAATAATCATCTAGCTTATTTTTGTAATATGGGACTAACAGCTTTTAGAATTACTTTACATTGGAAGAGATAAATGGAAATCATATCTGAAGTAATAAATTTTTAAAATAATGTCATAATCCGATAATAGAGTAATTTTATCGGCAATATTATTACTTGTAAACTAAGCGACGTTCACCGTAATAGCCGTTATACTGAATGCTTTATAAGGACGCTATAATGAGCCGTGTTTAGGAAGTACAAGGTTTATTGTGGAAATACTGTAAAGGCCACTTTTACGCCATTAAACATTACCAACCCGACAGCAATGTTTGCATGACTAAGTGCCATAACCAATCTGTAAGTAAGTTTCGTTAACTTTTTATTGAACTTATCCTACTGTTTAAAGCTCTACTGGTTAAGGCTCACAAATTGAGTTAGTTAAGGGAAAATAACATTGGAGTAAAGATAATTTATCTGTTGAAAACACGACAATCTTATTTAAAATCTGTGTCTGAGGATTTCGACCCTACTTAATGAATTAATAATGTCTCGTAACTTGTAAATATTTGTGTCAGATTTTTATATTTTATTTTTTGGTTCTTTAACAACGATTATGCAGGAATAAAATTTAATTTTACGCTTAGAAATTATTTATGTTATTTTAATTTTGTTTGTATTGAAACCGATATAACATTTACAAACACCCCAGGTCGAAGCCATGTCTTCTTCAGATATTCCCCCTTGTACACGCGAGGCAATAAAGTTTCCCAATTCCCATTACCAGGATTTCATTAAGTTCTTTCCTTATTCCTTCATCCCCCCCATCTACCCTTCCTTATCCTCTTTTTTACAAGGGGATGTAATCTATGTATACCCAGAAGCTCACATATATCCTACTACTATTTGAGATATGCGACACTGCACAAGTGTTTTTTGTTTAATTATTTAAACTGTTTATAACTGTATAACTCAACTGTGGCGTAGTGGTTAATTTAAATAAATAAAACCTCTGTACCACAATAAAATTTTTCATTTATTTAATTCCTTATGTACATTAATATTGCATAGTAATCATCCCCAGAGGTAATTTACGGAACAAACTACCCTTTTGTCTTGTCCTAAATACTCATACTAAAATCCACATTACCTTTTCAGTTCTTGCCTTGATATTGCCATTACATGTATTTGATTAGGACTAGCATCACAAAGCACTATACTATAATAACTGAAATGGTTTGGTTCTCTTCAATCTTCTAACCATATCCCCATTATATAGTTGAAGAGCAAATGGCCTTGGATGAAGGTGAATTGACTTTTTATATTATTTGGCCATATTCTTTATATCTTCTATTATCGTCGGATTATTATATCTCGGTGAATATCTTTATTTTTCACATACCAAGGGGTATTAACCATATTTCTCAGTAACTTATTTCGAAACATCTGAAGGATTCTTATATTAAAGTTTTTGCCCATACCCACAGTTGACCGCATTTCATGGTGTGATTGTAGATTTATATTTTCTTAGATAATAGAATGTTTGAGTTTCCCGTCAGGAGTCATTGCTACTTATGGTATTTGATATTTGATCCTTAGTTATAAGGAACAGTAAAAATAGGACACGTTAGCCAATAATTCAAAGAATACTGATAGTTGCAGGAAACCCTATAGGTTGCAACATTATTGTATTACGCTAAACTATATAGAATTATTAGAAAAATTACAGCTTAGCTCTAATTCACAACGGTAACATTAAAAACGTTTACCCTAAATGTTACTACACATTAGTTTATTAAAACAGAGTTGTTTCGACTACATGTCGCCTTCATCAGTGCTTGGCTGATGTTTACTAGAGTAAACAGTTTTAATTTTTACCGTTATGTAGACTTACGCAGAATAAATCAGAATAGCAAACGTTCACGACTGGCAAATATCACAAAGAAGAAGACACATCTGACGACCAAATCTCCGATTAAATATCAACACTCAGTATCTATTTATATTCTAGCTCAGATACTAATAAAATAAAACACCGTTCTTTCCTAAAATTTCAAAATAAAATAAATTAATCTTGTTTAGGGACCAGGTTCTCTTATGCATATTTACAGCACAAGAGTTTATTAACGAATTATCTAATATATTGATTTAATGTCTGTTATTAACTGTTAATTTTTTTATATAGGCTAATGACAGATCACAGACAATTTTCCTTTTTTAAACACTCAACGTTTCGAATTTCTTTCCCAAATTCCTTTTCAAGAGCTCAAATTTTAATTAAACAATTATAATACATAACCTACTGTTTATAAAATACATAACATACATAAAACATATTAAAATCAACAATTATAAAGCTCTAAATAAATTAGAATGATTGTGATTTTAAAAATTTTAATTGTTGACTCTATTATTAATAGTAGATGTGTTAGTATATGTATCTGTGATTTGTCTGTTTTATTGTGATAAAAAAACAATTTGACTTGTAAATGGATATTTATTAAGAGTTTTATAGTTTGTTGATTTCTATTATGTTTTATATATGTTATGCATTTTATAAATAGCAGGTTATGTTTTGTATTGGTTTAATTAAAATTTGAGCTCTTCAAAAGGAATTTCGGAAAGAAATTCGAAACGTTGAGTGTTTTAAAAAAGTAAAATTGTCTGTGATCTGTCATTAGCCTCTACAAAAAAACGAATTATCTTTATTTTTACACTTATGGCGAGACTACTTAAGGCTAGACACGAACATTTAAAAATTATTTCTACTTAAACATCGGTGAGCCTACATTTACTTTCAAGTTCTACTCTTACTGAAGAAATTTTTGGGCTATAAAGGGTCCGGATGTTCCTCACTTAACTCGTTTCGTTGTCTTTCTTACGTTTATTTAGCCCTTTAATCAAAACATTTGCAAAGAAGACAAACTTCTATTGTCCTTTATTCTAATTTACAATTAATCATTTTCAGTGTCCTTATCACAATCTCCATTTTTACATAGAGTGACTGAATGTGTTCCCCATATTTGTAACGTAAAATTACCCCAGATCCATTTTTCTAAACTTAATTTTAATTTACTATCCCGTACGACAAAGTTAATATTTTAAACAAATTCAGTGATGAAATAACAAAATTTTTAACATTTTGAATATATTTTTAACGCAATATATTCTACTAAACTCATGGCGTCTACCAAGTCGCTAATAGAACGCTGTATTCAGACGTCGCTGCTTAAGCCATATTTAGGGATATACGAGTATATTGTTCATAGAGACTCATAACTTTCACGCAACTCTAACTTTCTGCTATAACTACTGGGCGTTAAAGTCTCTTCCGGCTGCATAATACTTTATACCTACCTTTTACGAGAGTAGACGCTCCGTATACAGAGTATCTGTTGCTCATCACAGTAACATGTTTCATCATTGTATTGTTCTGTACGCTTTAATGGCTCACCTAAAACCAAAACAAAACCGTCATTAATCTGGTTAAGCATGGGAAAGCGTTGCATAAGGATGTTATTTTCAGTTTTGCATAACTGATTTTAATGGTAACCAAGGAATAGCACAGTCTATTAAGGGAACTTACTTGTTATCCCGAGATTCACGTCCAATTATTGACTATGAGAGATTTCTTCTGTTGCCTCATCTGTCGTTAGAAGAAAATGTTTTATTTATTCATTTATTTACAAAACTGATATCGTCAGACGAATCATTAGCTCTTGCATATAGAAATGTCGACTGACTCGTTATTCCTTCTTGTCTTATATACTTGATAATAACAAGGACAATACTACTCTACATTATTCTATCTGAAATAATTCCGTTCTCTTGTCTTGGAGTACAAATATAAAGACAATTTCTGTGTTTTTCTACCATTACTATTACAGCTTCAGATGTTTAACGTTACGTATTAAAAACTCTTCTTCTTCTGGTTCCTTCTCCTATCCCAGGTTTGAAATCTCCTTCGCTATATTTACTTAATCAACTGCTGCTAACAACAGTTTTGCAGAACTACACCCTTACCACTTTCCAAGACTCCCCAACCAGGAAATTCGATACATCCAATGCTTCTCGTTCGTTTGATCTCTCCTTGTACTATGAGTCGCAGTTCCTAGTATTCTTCTTCTTTCATTATATGGCTTACGCATTATAAAATTTGAGGGTTGTATAGCTTTTGGTTAGTTTGGACATGTGAAAGCTACCAATTCTAATTTTCCCCATTTCATAGTTATTATTAGGTCACACTTTTTCTTCATTTTTGCCAATACAGTTTCAATTGTTATTCTCCATGATATCTTCCATATGACTTCACCTCTCAAATTCTACGATGCTATTATTGGTTTTATTAAAAATTACACTTATGTTGTAATTACATTATCCATCTATCTGTCCAACTGTCAGCATATCTGTCTCTTTATCTACCTATCTTTTTATCTATCCATCTATTTATTTATTTACCTACATATACAGCTATCTTACTTACTATCTATCTACCTATCTTTCTATCAGTTTATCTCTCTCTCTCTCTCTCGTGTGTGTGTGTGTGTGTGTGTGTGTGTGTGTGTGTATCAAGAGATTGAAGAGCTAAATTGGTCGAGTTTGATCGAGTTTTGCATAATTAGCTCTTGATAATGCTGACAAAGAATGTTTACGTAATGCTTAGAGCGGTCGAATGAAAACTTGTTCTTGTTATAAGTAATAATAAATATGCAACAAGGAAAAGTGCACAATATATACGTATAGTATATTGAGAGGAAACGTAATTACAAAAAAAGTTTGTCCAGTTGATCACGCTAGGAAAACCGTCTATCCAGCTCAGAACGGTGTGTGTGCATACAACCCTGTCCCAACAGATAGGATCAGAGTTAGCGTGACAGGTAATCTTACACTCTAACCTCAGTCCTGATTGTAGACAGCTAAAGGACGTCAACACTTAGAAACCTTGTGTAACACGTACGTGTTAAATCACACACCGCTTGCTTTACACATTAGGCTTTGGGATATAATTGGAGCCTCAACAAGTTGTTGGTAGTTAATAGAAGTGCATTTCCTCAGTGATAACGAATATATGGAACGGTAGCAGGCCTATTCTTTGTACCTATCGATATAAAGTCACAGAAACATGCAGCGTAAAATATATCTTCTAATTGAAGACTTTAACGGCTTCAGGAAAACTGTGACTATGTGAATGTAAAACCTAGTTTAGCTTCTTTTACTCTGAATTCTGATTTCAATAGTTCAGCTTTTATTTTTGTTTCTTTTTCGGAACAACGATCAAAATGACACAAGCGAATATGGCCGAAATTTCTTTGCCGTCAAGTTAAAATCATAGGTACTGTTTCATAATTAAACATTAAGCTGCAAGAGTTTCAATAAATTTTGATGTTAGCTTATAAGTGTGGGTAATAAATGATAAAATGGATAATTTATTTTCTCATAAATGGTACAATTACAAATTAATCGTATTCAAATATCATAACAAAACCAATTCCACAAAAGTTATATATAATTTATATTCTGTGCAGCTACACTCAATAATGACAGGGCTTTCTGATTTACCGCCTGTATTATATAATCATTAAATGTTTTTCTGGCTCCGATGTCTACGAAAAATCTGATATGTGCGAATAAATATGTGCTAATACGCTCCGCCTTGCACTTCAAATTCCAGCAGATAAGCTTATGATTTTTGTTTCTTTTTCGGAACATAGATAAAATGGCACAAGCCAGATTTTTCTTCATTATATTAACAAATTATAAATAGATAGAGTTTCATAATTAAACATTAAACTGTAAGAGTGTTAACCAACACTCTAACTTAGCTTATAAGCGAAGGTAATAAATATCACCGAACGATTACACCAAATAGATTATTTACAATCTAATACGCGTTTCAATTACAAAATAATTATCTTCAGGGATCATAACAAAGGAAACTGCTGTAAGTCAAAGCGACTCACAATTTAGAATCTGTGTAATTATACTGTGTAAAGATAATGGTTTTGTGAGTTACTGCTCGGCATTACTTGATTATTGGATTTTTATCTGATTTCTAAGTGGAAGCTATGAATATATTAGGACTTCTACATGTTATTCTAAACGGATTTACTATTCTTTAAGTGTATATTAAATATTCATATTTAAAAAACGATTAATTAAATTTCTCACTGATGTATTTTAACAGAAATGCAATTATTGTGGGAGAATTACAAAGGAGTTTTGTTTAACATTTCTAAAATATCATTTTTCCTGAATTCTTTTCCAAAAAACTTTACGTTTGTTTGCGACTACAATGTATTTTACTTGTCAAAATTTTTAGTCCTTGACTAAAAGTGCCATTTAAGCTTCTCCAAACAATAAAATCGAAGTTAATTGCGTAAATAACTTTTAAATATCTGTTAATCTTAAAACATATTGCTAGTTACGTTTTTGTTTTGGAAATTTTGTCCTAAATATATTCTTTTTACCATTTTATTTTTCAACCTATTTTCACTATTGATGTAATAAAATGTATAGACATTCACTTGAAAATTAATTGAATAATATATATATATATATATATATATATATATATATATATATATATATATATAGTTTTTTTTCTGTAAGCCTACTGGTATGAGTTTTAATATTATAGGTTTTGAGATAATGTATTACATTTAAATTTGATTTATCTTTATTTCTATGTATTTTACTTTAGGTTACAAAGAATTATTACTGCGCATGAAAACAACAATTTCGATTTTATGTATGTGTTTCTATTAAAGCTATAAAAAAATACTTTCCTCGATTAATCTACTGAGCTTTAGCAGACTAAAACCAAATAAATATTTAACTAAACCTACAACTTTTGTTTAGCCGTTATTCATCACGTGATATTTCATAGAGTTTCAGAAGAAATCCAATATAAAATAGATGCCTTACTCAAACCCACAATACTTTTGGATCAACTATCTTATGAATCAGAATCTATAAATATATGTTTTCCTGAATTTTAGATAATAAAAAATAATTTGTAACAATAAATCTTACTAAGTTGCTGCGCTATGATTATTATATCAATATTCCTATTAAATGATATGTAAAATAAGTATTTGAATAACTTGAAAATTACAATACATAATTAATAGTTATCGAAAGTCGACTCGCACATATATATATATATATATGTATGTATGTATATATACTGTATATATATATATATATATATATATATATATATATATATATATATATATATATATAGAGAGAGAGAGAGAGAGAGAGAGAGAGAGAGACCAAATATATTATATACCAAATAATATTCTTGTTTAAGTACATTAAAGGGTAAGTGATATATATATATATATATATATATATATATATATATATATATATATATATAAATTGAAAATATTTCAAAAACGAGAATAGTTTTAATACATATATTATTAAATGCTTTTCGCCGTTAAAACAGTAACAGCATCTTCAGGCTTAATGTGATATGTAGATATCACAATTACTAGAAGCAATGAAAGATTTGAATATAATATATAAAGAAAACCTACGCAGACAATCAAATAATACCAAATTATTCAAATCATCCTTATAACCAAAAAATGGCAGCGCTGTATAGTTTATTATATAGAACGTAAAAAATACCAATGAGCATAAATGATCAAATGAAAGAGAAAAATATAATATATCAAATTGGATTAAAAAATGGATATAAAAGAAAAACTATAGATAAATTAAATATTAACTTAATAAGAAAACGGAAAATCAACAATAACTTTGTAAATATTACAAAAGGAAAAATTTAGACAACTTCTACATTTACTGGTAACTAAATAAACAAAATTACAAGATTATTTAAAGAAACAAATTTACAAATTACTTACAAAACTGATAATAAAATTAAAAATATAACAAAAAATAACAATAACCAAAATAATATACACGAAAGAAATGGTGTATATAGTATAAAATGTAAAGACTGTAATCAATTATATGTAGGACAAACAAAAAAGAAATTAAAAGAAAGATACGAATAATATTAAAGGCTTATATTAATCCAAACATATACAAATCAAATTTGGCTACTCATTGTATAAATAATGGACACAGATTTCCTGAAATAGAAAATATGAAAATAATTAAACAAAGGGTTAAAGATGAATATATGTGAAACATTAGAAATTTATAAACATTTATAGGATAAGAAATAAGTAGTGTTTTTCAAATTCTTTAAGTAAAATGAGTAAATTTCCTACCCCTTAATATATCTAAACTATAAATTTACAAATTGCAAGTTTCCAACAGCAGGCCTGTAAGAAGTATGTCATCCAAATTAAAACTTAGGAGCGCCATTCATCATGCGCGATCCGGCGTCACGAACTGTCACTACCAGACTTCCAAAGATACTGTGCAATGGATTCGACAACAATTAATCGCCGTGACTAGCCGTCCAACAGATGCTAAATTAAATCACGTTTAAAAGAATGAATTAGCATAATTACAGAAAGCTCGGATAAAGAAGAGAGCTGACCTTGAGTGGCGCCTACAAACGGATACATTGTTTCAGGACGCAGGAACTACTATTGTCGGTATAATTAAAACTATGCACTGAGGCACTGCGTCTGTAGGTCGGTTGTATCTAGTGACCGTCTCTAATGCGAGGAGGCTGTAAACACCAAGGGAAGGAGAGTTGGAGATAGAAGTAAGAGCGTACATCAAAATATTTTTGAAGGCTTCCTCCACTCAGTAAACTTTATTTTTATTATTATTATTACTAAATATATTCCTCCTTCAAAACATAATAACACAATCTGTAGGCTTACCAACAATGCTTGTAAAGTGTAGTTTCAAGTTATAAAAAACTATTGATTATATATGATTTCTTCTAAATCAGGGCTCCCTCCTATTTAATAAACCTCATTATCATTATTATTACTAAATATATTCCTCCTTCAAAACATAATAACTCAATCTGCAAGTTCACCAACAATGCTTGTAAAGTGTAGTTTCAAGTTATAACAAACTATTGATTATATATGATTTCTTTTAAATCAGGGCTCCCTCCTATTTATTAAACTTCATTATTATTATTATTACTAAATATATTCCTCCTTCAAAACATAATAACACAATCTGCAAGTTCACCAACAATGCTTGTAAAGTGTAGTTTCAAGTTATAACAAACTATTGATTATATATGATTTCTTCTAAATCAGGGCTCCCTCCTATTTAATAAACTTCATTATTATTATTATTACTAAATATATTCCTCCTTTAAAACATAATAACAAAATCTGTAGGTTCACCAACAATGCTTGTAAAGTGTAGTTTCAAGTTATAAAAAACTATTGATTATATATGATTTATTTTAAATCAGGGCTCCCTCCTATTTAATAAACTTCATTATTATTATTATTATTACTAAATATATTCCTCCTTCAAAACATAATAACAAAATCTGTAGGTTCACCAACAATGCTTGTAAAGTGTAGTTTCAAGTTATAAAAAACTATTGATTATATATGATTTATTTTAAATCAGGGCTCCCTCCTATTTAATACACTTCATTATTATTATTATTATTATTACTAAATATATTCCTCCTTCAAAACATAATAACACAATCTGTAGGTTCAGAAACAATGCTTGTAAAGTGTAGTTTCTAGTTATAAAAAACTATTAATTATATATGATTTATTTTAAATCAGGGCTCATTCCTAGTTAATAAACTTCATTATTATTATTATTATTAATATTATTATCATTAATATTGATGTTGTTACTGTTATTTAATATATTCATCTCATCAAAACATTAAAAGTCAATCTGTAGGTTCACCAACAATTTCTGTAAGTGTAATTACTGGTAAAATGTTATTTCTTTTAATTCCTTTGGGGCCTATATCAAAATATTTTTGAAGCCCCCCCCCCTAGTTAGTAAACTTAAATATTATTATTAAGCAATATACTAGTATTCCTCTCATTAAAACATAAAACCCCAATCTGTAGGTATACCAACAATTTAAGTAGTTGTATCTACTGATAAAATGTTATTTAATTTAAACCCTTTATGTCAAAATATTTCAAACTCCTCCTAGTCTGTGAACTTCACTATTTAATTTTTTAAATTATACTTCTCCCTTTAAAACATAAAGACTTAATATGCAGGGATAAAACTCAGTACCTCAATCTCCAACAAATTCTGTAAAAAGTATTTTCAAGTTATATTGATAACATGAGATATCTTTAGTGGTTCATTTCCCTGCTTTTTAAGTGGTTAGAATATTTTAAAATAAAACTCTAACGTAGTGTTTAAAAAACTTTTCGATTTATATTGCAGTGTGGGTCTTTAAATCTCCATTTTGCTTCCAGTATTTCCTTTCTCTCCACTGCCAATGTACTGTGTCCTGAATACTTGACAACAGAGACGTCGTCACGTTTGGGAATGTCTTTCTGAGATCACTGTTCCCAAGGCCGGACTATCGACTATAACCTGTAACGCAGTCACTTTGCCTGCCTTTACATTTTCTACTCTCGTGTAGTTTGTTACGGGATTAGAACTACGTGGTCAAGAACTAGTGCGAAAATGCTAAAACTGTGTTGAAAAACCAGTCGTGCAGGACAATATTGACACGAGATAACAAAATGTATTTCGTATCAATAACATGGATCATTGGAAATCCTCGTATGTAGCTAAGAAATATAACTGGTTAAATGTAACTAGTAACAGAGCATTTTTGCCTTCACTGGTGGAGTTAAGGAAAGTAACTGATAGAGTACAAGAGTCACTGAAGGCCTACAACTAAGGTGTTACCTACCTAAAGATGGGGTCAAAGTCCTACAGAAGCCTGCATTTTAATACAATAAAATAATTGTTTTTAATTTGTAAAGCAAAGAGTTAGCTATATACAACTAGAAATAGAAAGTACAGATGCAGTTGGATTGAAAGGAAATGAAGGACAGGTAGAATAAAACAAGACAATTGTGAAGATCGTTCTTGTAATAGATAGGCTACACTATATCGAAAGTCAGGCCTTTTGGGAAATAAGAAAAGTTGAAAGGGAAGATTTGAATATTTGGTTAAAGAAGTTACAGAAAGAGTAATAAAGTGTATAAAATAAGAAGACGGTACAGAATTTAACACACATATTATTAAAGATGATACATAAAATATACAAAATTTAAAAGACACAAAACCAAAAGCCTCTGATGGAAAAAAACGAAAAAAGGTTTTTATATATATACCGTAGACAAACCTATTTTAGAAAGACTATACAGTTCTTACTACAATTTGAGCCTCATTTGA
Organism: Prosapia bicincta; assembly: GCA_036971475.1. Classification (NCBI taxonomy): domain Eukaryota; kingdom Metazoa; phylum Arthropoda; class Insecta; order Hemiptera; family Cercopidae; genus Prosapia; species Prosapia bicincta. The sequence goes on along the minus strand of JBAIZL010000001.1, from coordinate 15,841,878 downwards.
CGTATATTTTGGTGCCAGGTGTTACAGCGGATAAATAATATAAACTTTTAACACTTTTTTTGAGTATTAAATTAATTAAATTTTAGAACAATAAAACTTTATTACTCAGAGGTCAGCATTTATAGAGATACGCCAATTATTACTCTTAACGTGCCCATACTGTTACCTAATTCTAATGGGAAACGTTCATAATATCCTTCATCGCAAAATTGTTGAGGAATTTTTGATTCAGTCAACACTATAAGTTTTATTTTTACTCTAAGTGCGGGATAGAAATACTTTATTTTTACTCAGTAAAAATCAGTCTTATAAACTTAAAAGTATTCATGTTTTAAATAAAACCGAAACATTTGCAGTAAACACTCTCTCATTAAATCAGACATTACGTTCCACTTGTGAACTATAAACAAAACATCTTTCTAGAATTATTCAAACAGTTGGTATCAAAATTAAATACATTTTAAAACTATCCTCATATATAGTATACATTACCAAAGAATATTAGAGGAAACTCCTAGCCGTCGAGTGTTCTGATAACGTTAAAGTCAAGGATGTATACTGGAGGAAAATCTGGGATTTTACAGAAGATAAGTACAAATTTAGCTAACGAGCCAAGGCATAACAATAGACTCACGCACGTCGATGATGAAACATTTTTATAAATGTTTAATTATGAAAATTTTAATGTTTTTCTGGTATTAAAAATGCTTTTAAAATGATAGGTTTCTTTTATTTTTATTTTCTACTAGGAGTTTTTCCAAATAAAGTCGACAGTCTGACGTAGTCCTTTTGTACACAAAATATTAGAATTTGTGATAAATTGTGGGAAATCGGTTATTTATTTAATATATAAGAACCTTGGCTACGGTTTTTATAATCCAATATTATAAGTGAGAGGGATAAAATCTTTAGTAACATGAATATTGTTTTTAGTCATTACAAAATTATTCACAATTTGTAGCTTTATTAATTGCATATGTTTCTCTAGGAATTACAATTTAATTCTTTATGAATACAACATAACTGACTTAAAAACCTTCAACGTAGACCTACTAGTGAAGCAAGTAGGATCAGTGATTAGAGTAAAAGCTGCTTTTATCATGAATGTGCCCCTCCTTCACCAAGGTAGAACCGATTATTCAACAATGTTTGACCTTTTAAAAATACTATTCGTAATAGCAGCCGAGATGTGACGTCTACAAATAAGATATTGAATGTATTATCCATCTAGTCACTAGGCAAGCTGGGGGCATTTCTCTTCCCTCCGACTGGAAACACGTTTATTCCAGGAAAGCAACCTTCTCAACCTGTAGATATAATTCCTTCCTTTCAGAGTACTTATAGTTCCCTGTACCTTCCTGAGAAGATCGTTATGTCCTTTGCTTCTTTTCTTCTGAATTCATCGTATCCCTCAGACAGTTTATGGTCACAATGACTAATAGAATCCAAGAAGCCATTATACACACTCCCTATAGAAAGCCACAGAAGTTCTTTCGTAATAAATGTTTAGATCTTCCAACCGATCTCTTCCTTTCCTCTCTACTAAGATCTCACCTTGACTTTGTCCAAGGATTTCATGTCTATCATTACTCCTGATGTGACCAAGATGTAATTTCCTTATTTTTACACGAGGCCCTGGTCACCCTACATCCTGTATCTCTACTCTAATTCTGCCTATAATAACAATCGTAGGCGAAAATAGTTATAACGGTTGATCACTTCCACATAAAAATCTTTGTTAAAACTGCTTAAATCTTTATTTTTAACTCTTTAAATTACTTAAAGAAACGTTAGTAAGGCTATTGCCCAAACAACGTTTTAGGGAAATGTAGGTTTGATATTTTACATCCTCGTATTACACATCAACTGTGAAACGTAAAGACATCGTATTTTATGCCACAACAGCCATGAAAATGGCAAGAAAATAGTTTCGAAGCGTTGCTGATTTAAAATAAAATTGATGAGTCAGGTATCATTAATAGCATATTTCATAGGAGTATTTAAATACACCTTGGTTTTAAAAGATCCGTTCTTACAAACCTCTTTGGACTACATTTGCACACATAAATTTGCACTAGAAAGTAAGGTATAATGATCACCTTACTGATAAGGTTACGGAGGCAGTTTAAACACATGTTGGTAAGCCTGATTCCATATTCACCTCGCACTACTTAGGTAACGAACTGACCACGTTACTCCAAAGGTCGCCATAGAAGGCTTTGCTTAATACAACAATTTGTAACTGTAATTATATTCTGTAAAGTGCCATTACCATCACAATGGCCTAACGCAAGAGCATAATTAGCCAAGGAACAGCTGAACGACAACTCAAAGGACAGCTGATTAGGTGTAATGGCCGCTCGCTTCATGTCAAGGACAGGTATTTGCATTATTTTCGAAAATTGGGACGTGTTGTAGTTCGAAGACAGCTCTTTTGGAACGGAACTGGACTGTTAACCAATTGTTTTTTATATGCTTGGGTAATTAGTAACTTCGCCTGGGTATAACCTTCGTTTGCTAAGAATACATGAAAGCACAAGTCATTTCCTGAAAAGGTGAAAAATTTTAAAATGTTTCATATAAATGAGATGACTAAAAGAGTGTTTTATAAAAGCTACAAGTTCTAAATATATTGAGTACGCAATTATTTGCCTTTACTAGCAATCTCACCTTCTTTACAATTTACGCTTTTCGGATGTCCTCAATCTATCAAAAATATCTGATTATTCTTCAGATAAGAAGTATCTTAAGTAAATCTAAGTTATCTTATGAAGTTAAGAAGTATCTTAAGTAAATCTAAGTTATCTTATGAAGTTAAGACGTATCTTAAGTAAATCTAAGTTATCTTATGAAGTTAAGAAGTATCTTAAGTAAATCTAAGTTATCTTATGAAGTTAAGAAGTATCTTAAGTAAATCTAAGTTATCTTATGAAGTTAAGAAGTATCTTAAGTAAATCTAATACACTGAGTGTACTGATAAATAGAGAAAGTCCAAAACTCCAAAAATAGAGGAAACGTCTTATAAAGGAAAGATAAAATACTGTCACACTCAAAATATTTACATAAACATAAGTCCTAGCAGTAATATAGTATATTATAATAACAAAACGTCAAGTTCTCTACTGAGTACTATTTTTTAAATCATTTTAAAATTATTTAAAACTTTTTTGATAATCTATATGCTTGTAAAATATGGTCAAGATTTTCCAAGAAAAGTCTGTAAATCAATAAAAACTTGACAAAATTAAAATAAATCAACGTTTTGTTTTAGGCGATGAGTTACTGTCTGGGTTAAAAATTGAGTATTTAGTGCTTAAAATTTAAACAAATAATTTGTTACTAACTTGCAATACTACAAAACATTACTAGGAACCAACGAAACGGTCAAGAAACTTTAACTCTTTACTAAGTTTTATGAACTCTTAAGAAATAGGCCTGTATGTGGAACTCTTTTTTATATGTGTAATTATGTAATTAATAATAAAGACGAATACATCTGATGTAGAGTACATTGCTACAGAGCGCATTGCTACAGAGCGCATTGCTACAGAGCGCATTGCTACAGAGCGCATTGCTACAGAGCGCATTGCTACAGAGCGCATTGCTACAGAGCGCATTGCTACAGAGCGCATTGCTACAGAGCACATTGCTAGTAATCTAAATGTCCCAGCTTCGGTGTTTATTAGCACCAAAAACGAGGGGCTATTTATTATCCTCCATTTCGACTCAATTTGAGAAAACAAGTAGTATTTATAGGGTCAATCAAGGTAATAACGGACGGCTGAAGTTTAGGACCACAGTACTTGCTGATGGCCTGACTGCTCTCTCTTCTGACATTAAATGCGTCGTTACGTAATGTATATTAGTTGATCGATCAAAAGTGTTTTGTAACCTGCGACAAACATTAGCAATACGTAGAAATTATATTTGTTTTAAACAAATATTTATGGCTTGTTTTTGTCTTTTCTGATTCTAATTTTAACGAAATTCCTTCTACGTGTCAAACGCTATAGCGTAATTAGTAACACTACAGCTTTTCTGTGCATCTTTTCGAACGAAAATCGATTTGCATTTTTTAAATATCACAAATCCTAGTACTAAAAATTGTATGTAAGACACAGTTATTGTCGATTAAACTTTTATTATTGCTTTATTGAACGTTTATATTCAATTATCGATTAAAGTTAATTATGTTTAAAGTTTCTTTGTTTCCCTTTCTATCATTAATAACAGTTTTACCAGTCAGTTTTACCAGTCAAACTTATGGCGGGGAAAATAAATTTATTTATAAATCATAAATACTTAATTTATGTATATATTATATTGCAATTACTGTATGATATTATTATTATTATTGTATATGATGTGTTTAAGGTTACTGACAGATTACAGAAATATTCATGTTACTAGAAAAACACTCTACGTTTCGATTTTCTATCCGAATTAAATAGTTATTAACAGACATTAAATAATATTTAAGTAGTCCTTATAATTATAATAATAAAATTATATACTATTATATCATGTTATAATATAATAACATAATATATTATTATTCATATATATATACGAATTTGTAATGAATAAATTTATTTATAAGTAATATATATTTAACTTATATATAGTATTATTTTGACTATTATGTTATAACTATAAAGCTGTAGTAAATAATTTTATTTATAAATATAAAATATCTAATTTATATGTATTATTATATTAACTAATAGAATATTATAATAATTGTTGTAATAACTACCTAACTGTATTTATTTATAATTATATAAAATTAATATACCCTTTGTTTCTTGTACACTTTAACGTAAAACAAACCTAATTTTAGTAACCAGATTTTATAGTGTTCTGTTTTAAAAAGTTTTGCCAATAAATCAAGAACCAAAGCAAGTCTTTAGAATCAAGAATCGTTTATAATGGTTCTAAGACATTTTTAGATTACTTACTAGATAGCTCACTACACCTTGTGTGAACTAGCCAGCGAAGAAGACTGTATTTGTTTCTCTAACGTCAATTTACAAATTTTAAACGTTTATGAGTTTTTTAAAAACATTGTAACAAGACTGTTTATTAAACAATCACAATAACGCGTTATCAATCTGCCTAACCCTTTCTCGAAGATTGAACGACCGAGATAAACTTCATTGTATCTGTGTTAAATGAACCTACTCCGGGGAATATGAGCGAGGTATTATTGCATCCGGTCTCGACACCTCGCCGCAATTACCGCTTATTTGTTAACCTTGAATGTACGCCCGTGACCCCCGGGGCCTATCGATGAATAGCTGCTCCGGGCATGGGAACGAAAGGGAATTGTTTCCCCAAATTAATTCTATAATGAATTCATAAGGCAGTGTCTCTGAAAGCTACGACTAGTTAGCACTTGGGCAGGTACGAGGGAGACTGACCTCTCGAAGGGTCCTGCATACCGGTTAGCGGCACGTGTACACACTGCAGGACAAACATTTCTTAGAAGAACAATTTCAGATCTTTTCGATCACTTAGTAACAAATATGTTTGCCTACAAAATTCTACCGCTAAATCCATAATAATAATGTTAATATCTCCTACTTAATTTACCTGCAGGGATTTGAAAAAGAGTCTTGGTATTCTGGACTACGATTACGTGGAAACCTAACCTAGCTTAACCTGTTTCTGTTTAAAATTTTATGTCAGACGAATAGATGTTATAAATTAGTGTCAATGTTTGTTTTTCTTCTTTTTTAGAAAAGTTTCATCTATTCTTTACAAAACTTTGGGGAGAAAAGATACAAATATGTTTAAAACACATCAAGAATGCTAGATTTTTAAACTCATTTGCTATTGAAAGTTGTAACAACTTGGAGCAAATGTGGTGTAATTTTTAGTTTAAAAAATTTTTTAATTTAAATAAACAAACCTCCTAAGTGAAACTTTTTTATTTATACCCTTGTGTACATTTCGATTACAATGCAAACATCTTCAGAAGAAATTATTACAACAATAACTCAGTCATTCTCTGAGTTAGTAATTTTATCTGAAGATAATTGCTTTTCAATCGAAATGTACAATAGGATTTGAATAAAACGTTTTTTATGGTTAAGAACTTAAATTCGTTTTTCTTTTTTAACTATTGAAAGTTGTTTACATAGCCTTCTTTCCTTTACAAATATTTTCACTAAAATAAATGTAAATTATACATTTATGTTGCCTTTTTCATACATACCCTAACAAAAGGGTCTCAGGGCAATTTTCGCCCTGGATCTCTGTAGTTGAATATTTGTTACTGATATCATGAGGTCAGGATTGGATCTCTGCCTACATAAGCACTGAAAGTTTGTTACCAGTTGAAGAAACAGTACACATACTACAAGGTAAATTGCAAATGGGTGAAGGTTTCAAACGAACAAATCTGATTAAAAGATTACAATTTGTTGTTCGGCACAAGTAACAGCACTTTCAAAAGTCAAATAAATATTGGTCTAAGGCCCGAAACGTTTCAGGTGCATACTCCATTTTGAAACCCATCATACGTCTGCTATCCTAAGTGTATTTTATTTATAATTGTTCGAATATATCAACTGAACCCTGCGGCATGACTAAAGATATGTTTCCAGTGCAATAGAGTCTCGCAATGTTGTTAAACCAAAACAATCATATTCATTTTATTTTTGTATAAATGGTTTAAAAGTAACGTTTTTCAAAAAAGTACAAAATCAGATCATCTGTCAAATAACAAAATTATTTCTCAGTACCTACCAAAGAGATTTTCTAATTGTCTAATCCAAAGGAAATCAGCCTTAATAAAACCTGGCCATTAACCTGTTTATTCCATTTAAGGTAACACACTGACGACCTTGATGCCGCAAAGGTTTTGTGCTGGTCTAGTTCCAGAGGAATGAAATATTGGAGCTTTTTATAGGAAGTGTAGCAACAAAAATGCATATATTGCAATGCATGTAGCTATTATATAGGGATATTTATTGTAAGTAATAAACCTAGGATTTCCGCTGGATATTACAAATCTTATGAAGATTAAAGGATAGTTTAATGATTCAGAAGTAGAATATGTGAACTTAAACAAACTAAGCCCATCAATATCTCATAATATATGTTGTGTCTATAATATTAAGGCAGATTTGGAGAATAAATTATTATATTTGTAGATATTGTAGTATTGTAATTGTAAATATTTGTTTTTGGTATGTGAGAATGTTAAATTGTAGTTCACGGAATTAAAAGAGTTCGAGGAAAGGATATCTCTAACTCCTTCCACGAGGAAATACTATGCATTGGAGGATAAATAATTGAGTTCACAAATAGCGTGTGGAAACACTGCCCGAATTGTTATTCAGGCCTCAAAGTCGTTCAGGTACTTTTAGAGACTAAGGTCAATCTAGTACATTGGGAATAATGAAATCTCGTGGGATCAGTATTTCACCTGAAGGCTTGCCTATAATTCGAGGGGCTTTCCTCCACACTTCATAGTCCCTTCGAAATTCACCTTGTATTTGGTAAACAATGGTTAGAAATTAGGCCCAATTCAGTACACAGGACCAAATTAGATCCCGATGGATTAGTATTTCATCTCAATACCTACCTATATTCCGAGGCGTTTTAATCAACCGTTCGTCTTCACTACGAAACCGACGTCATACTAAAGTCTATCAGGCTTAATCGCTGCGGTTACGGACTAGGGTCAATACACAGTAGTCCACAGGTGTTTAATTTATGATTCCGTGAAGCTAATACAGTGTTACACCCTTCATCTTGAACTCTTCGTCTTGGACACAGAGTAGGTTTCAGGCGACTCGGATTCTCGATCTTTAAGAGAATTAATTCATTTAGATAAGTGATAAATATATGGAGAAGTAGACTGTAAAAACAAACGGAGAATGAAGGGTCTATTGAGTCTTTATCTCCCTCGATCAATACTCGTGAATACTTGCATGCAAAGACTCTTCAATCAGTGTGGGAAAGTACTACATCCATGAAACCATCGTCAAACTCGTGAGGCCTTAACCAGGGGTTACGGTCATTCCAGTTCATAGGGACTTATTCACGACCCTGTGGTACCACCATTTAGGACTCAGGTATTAATAATAGTCCAGAACCAGTCATTGGTTCCCGCACAGGGGACAAAAAACACACTTCAGCCAGAGAAAATGTTTTCGACAGTATTTCTAGAATGAATAAAGTTTCCAGGCCCACTTTTCATACTGCAATTACATTAGTAGGTTTAAGAGCGGCCATACGAGATACTAGAGCAGGTTCCGACATGGTTGACTCATCTCTCGTCTACACGAAAGGCCGAGTTCTGTCTAGCACGTGTTGAAACGCAATTCATTGAATAAAGCATAGGTTAATGAAAACAGTCGTAAAAATATACAAGGCTTAAGATGCGATACTTTGAATCGTTTTAAGTCAACTTTAATAAACAACAAATAGTTTAAAACGCAATTAGATTACGTAATTCTTGAAATTATTACTTTTAATACAATATCATGACCGCCAAACATACTTATAAAAGTTTACTTTCACCACTTCTATACAAATAAATAAAACTAACCTGAAATTTAAAAAAAAATTAAAACAAGCAAACTTTTCTTAATAATAAATTCATCCAGCAGTGTGTAACCTCAGTGTAACAACAATATGACACTTGTTTCAACTGCAACTGTTATTTTATGAATATAATGAGGGTCAAACTATACAAATATTACTCAAGACTCTTTATACAATATTTTTACACTAACCAGATGTATATTTCGGTTAATAGTTAACCATCCTCAAATACATGACAAATAATACTGACTCTATTTGCTTGCCTCTAAGGATGGTTGGTAACCCTCCTTCTAGGTAACTAGGTTCGTAGTTTGGTAACCGAAATATACATCAGGTTAGATTGAAAATATTTGTGGTTAGAGGTTTTTGAGCATTATTTATTATTATTTAACCACAGACAATCATTCAAAATTAGTGGTCAAACTTTAATTTTATGTTAGTGAATATATAAAACCTGTAACTCAAAGAAAAGAGGTTTAAGTGCTTAACAATGGCTCTTTAATTCTTTTTCGATATGCCAAAGCTATCGAATTATTTTTAGTAATTAAAAGTACGTAATAAATATACTCGTGACAGAGCCCAGAACCTAAATTACCTTTTCAAGATAGACTGTCTTTTATCTGTCTTTCATTTTAAATAGGTCTAAAAGAACACGGCATTATTGTATGATTATTTCTTAAAATAATTGCAAATTTGCCGAAACGTTGAACATGGTTGTGATTTTCCGCCAAAACAAGCGGTGGGTTATGCGTCAGAGCGGGGTCTGGTCAGACCACTTTTAGTTTCGGCCGGTCGCACCGTTATTGGGCGTGTCTTGTAATGGTGACCGTTGCTGGTGAGACGGGGGGGATGCGTGTGTGGAGGCTGTACAGCCAGGTTCCATTGGCTTCTTGCCATTATACAGGGCATAAGTATGAAGTCAGGAAATTTATAAATCAACAGAAACATTGCCTACCTAAGATTTAACTCTATGATAAATAACAATGAATATAAACAAAAATTTGTTAAAGTCAATTCATATTTAGGTCAACAAAGAAAATTTTTATATTAGTTACTTTTTATTATTATTATAAATAAAGTAACATAGCCTATGCGTTAAAACAGCTGTTCTACCACCATAACCTATAACATAAAATAATCTGTTTTATGAAATCATATGTTATCCCTTATTTTAAGCCAAAAGAAACGAAATAACTATACTGGATACCTTGCCCCTTTTGTAAACCGTTTCCCTCCCAAATAATAATAAAATAATTCAATATTAGACCTAATTAATGAATTAATATTTGGAAAGACTGTATTAACACCTTTTGTTTTCCATTGGAAGCTTAAAAGAATGTGTTTGAACTTGAGTGGATGAATAAAGAGTATTTTATTATCGACTGAAATTTTCAACAAGATATATATATATATATATATATATATATATATATATATATATATATATATATATATATATATATATAAGGAAGGTGTGAACTAACAGGAGGAATTGAAGCTGACGTTATTAAGTCGCTTTTTTTATTAGTAGCTTTAAAACATATTTTTTATGTAATACAGTGCTACAAGTATATACTAATATATTACGTTTATTTAATAAATAAGAATATTTATTTGGTCAATGTTATAGTATTAGTGTTATTAATTATAGGTCTAACTATATTTATATCTAGATTGTAGTCGAATGCAATGAACATATATATAGACCTATATATATATAATAATTACACAATATATACATTTCTAGAAAGTAAATTATTAATGACTTAGTTTCATCAAACATGGTCTTCTTTATCAGGAAGCGGTCACTTTGTTATAGAAAAAAGTGTTTTAGGCTGAAGAAGACTGCTGTAACTGAGGAAACAACAATTCAGGGAATGTAAACTAAAAATTTTAACATGTTTAATTGTGTACAGTATCTAGTAGGAAAGTGAAAGTGTTTAGGAAATCGCTCAATGTACTACAATTGATCCGTCCATAGATAATTCGTAACATCAGCCGTTCTCTGCAGTTCTTTGTGCAGATATTGCCATAATAAATGAAAAGAAACGATTACTTGTACCATTGCGTTAACAAGTTGAAGACTCAAATACACCCCGCGTTTTTTATAGAAGATTTGGTTGCTTTTGGCAATATCTCTGCCGAAGTTTTCCATAATTTAACTCCAGCCTTTAGTAAGTAATGATCTGTAAAGACAACCTGTTATGAAGAAATATAACAGTTTAAAGTTCAACAACAATTCGCCTAGTAACTTTAACGAAGGTGTTTAGATTGTTGCAACGAATATTAAGAGCCTCTAAACATTCAGAAGAAAGTGTAATAACAAAATTTGTAAAACTGATTTAAGAAAGTTTTATTGACCAATGTTCTTTTATTCTATTGAAATAAAACAAAACTAGGAATAAATGTATATTTCTGTATAAGCATTTTTGTATATTTTCATAATTTTCTATTATATTATTATTAAAGAGAGTTATGCAACATACATGTACATTTTGAAAACTTACAAGTAATAATACTATAAATTTCTATGGATTCACAGACCTGGAATTGTAGCTAAACTTTATCAGACACAGTTCACCTGTTTGGGGGATTCCTTTTTTCGAAATTTTGTATATTTAAAGTAAACTTTGCTACCTTGTATTTTCGCTTGAAGTGTGATTTTTGTATCATTACGTTATATAAAATTGTGTGTGTAATACTAGTTTGATTCTTCAATATTAATTTTCGAAATACTCGGTCTTAGTAACAGTAGGAGGAGGATGAGGGAGAGAAGGAAGAGAAAGAAGGGGAGAAGTAAGGAAAAAGGGAGTAAGAAGAGGAGGAGGATGAAGGAGAGAAAGAAGTAAAGGAAGAGGAGAAGAATGGGGGAGAGAAGGAAATGAAGAAAGAAGAGGAGTAGGGAAAAAAGGAAAAGGGGGAAGAGGAGGATAAAAGAGAGAAGGTGGTGAAGGAGAGAAAGGAGGAAGAAGAAAAAGAGAACAATGAAGAGAAGGATGTGAAGAGGAGGAAGAATAGTAAGTGAAAAAAGAGGAAGAAGAGAATGAGGGAAAAAACAAAGATGAGAGAAAAAAGGAAGAGGAAGAAGAATATGAGGAAGAAGAATATGACGCAGATAAGGAAGTGGAAAGGTGTAGAAGAAAGAGAAGGGGGTGCGAAGGAAGGGAAAGAGGAGGAGGAGGAGGAGTAGAAGCGGTGAATGAGAGACCGAAGGAAGTGTAGGAAGAGGTAGATAAAGCAGAGATTTTAGCAGAGAGATTTTATTTATACTAAAACAAGTTGTTTATTTCAGCATATATCTTCTATAACAAAGAACGCTTTAAGCCCGGTATGATACTTCTATATTCCAAAGATTTCTGTAATTTACATTAATCCTTTGTAAACTCATACAATAGAATCTTAAACTCATAACAAAACGTGACCGTCTATGCGTTCCCCAGTTCTTCACCGTAAAACCTAAACAGCGTGGTGCAATTTCTTCGATGAAATACAAACAACACTTTCCAAATGGCCGGAAGCAATCTAATTAAAATTAATTAGGCAAATGGGGAAAGTTAGCTTAAATAGCTTTAGCTTTTTGTTTCAGTTATGAATATTACTAAGTTTAAGTTGTCACGCTTTCATTTCCCTATTTGAGGTTAGTTCTTTGTTTCGGCTATGTGGTCGTATATTACGCCACCGTGGTCACAAGACAAATGCGGATCGATGTTCAACCAGTACATGGCGAGCGCGCGCACGCTCGTGTGTGTATAGTAATAATTTAAGGTGCAAGAATAAGGTTATATGGTCACCATTTACTTTTACATGTTATGAAAATATTCCAAAAATTAAATCATTTAAAAACACATAAAATATACATATTTTACTAAAAATATCATAATATCATTATTATTATTATAATTTCCAAACCCTATTTCAAACAAAATTATTAAATACTAATGGAATTTATACATTAAAATGTCAGTATTGCAGTAAATTCTAAGTAGGACAAACAAAGAAAAAGACGCCTTCAAAAAGTCACTCATTTATAAATCTAACTAAGCATTACATCACAAAAGGAATATATTTTCGACATTAAAAATGTGAACATGTAAATAAGGGGTAAAAATTAATATGGGCCTATAATGGAGTCCATGGAAATATAAAAACATAATATTAATAAAACCTTGATAGAGGAACAAGCCCAGGTCATAAGAAAATGTAATACTGTATTTAAAGTTGTCCATAATTTAAATACAAACAGGGATATTTAGTTCACTTTAGTTGGCAATACTGTAACTTATTTTTAACTTTGTGTAGTTAAAATTTAGTTTCAAAAGGATGTGTTAAGAAGCTCAAGTCTTTAAAAATGTAGCAATGTAGCTGCGAAAAGCCTAAGATTTCTCTAGTAAGTACATTCTTGTTTATTAAAATAATAAAGATATAACAAGAAAAATCCTACAAACAATTTTATTATATATATATATATATATATATATATATATATATATATATATATATATATTCATTTGATCTATTAAAAATCGTGCATATAATAACCATCATGTTTTAATTATTCTTAAATATTTAAAAGAAAGTGGTATTGCTATTTATGAACTCTTATAGATTCCTGTTTATGAAACATGTAATACGAAATGCTGCCCTGAAATATATGAGAACTTATAAGCCTTAATACTAATTCATCTGGTTCTTTCCATTTAAAGTATCTACAAGATATATGCAAGACAGACTTGTTCCACCAAACAGACATAGTTCCAAAAACCTATAAACACCTGGCTAAGCTGTTTCTATTAAAATATTCTACATAAATTATATTTCCTTTATTATTAGCTTTAGGCTTTACAAAGAGAAGAGCTTGACCACGAAGTATTTCATAAACAAATTCTTTAATACTGACAATCTGTTTTTTATGTTAACCTTACGGCCTTAATATGGTAAACGTTCCAGAAATGGAATCAAATTAATGCTGGGCGTTACTGTATTCATTTTCCGAAATCAACCGTTATCGGCTCAGATAATCTATCTAATTTCATTTAATATTCAATTTCAGTTGAGTGGAATGGAAGTATTTCATTGAATTAAATGAGGATGAATAAATTGTAGATAAGTCCAGTGCCCAGTTTTTTTAAAAAGAAATAAAGCCGACACTCCAGACTTCTTCAGCGTGATCTCAATCTGATCATTACCAGAGGGATTATGTTTATGGTTCCGCATTCTTCTAGTCTGTTTTTATCTAGCGCAATGAAATTTATTGTTGGTTGTTACATTACGAAAAAATAAACTAGTTGAATAAGCCGCGTTATCTTGTCCGTACTTATCGGTTCCCCCTTTAATTAACGTTACTTGACGGCCCAAAGCCCTGATTAGTGGGACCGTAAGTTACAGGTGTAGTGGGCTCACGATCTGTCCGTCCAGTGTGAGCACTTGACACTTCTATAGCCATGAATCTGCTTCTCCGTGAGTTCCCTTAATCCAAATTGGAAGGAAATTGGAAACGTTTTCACCTGCGAAACCTTTATTCAAGTTTTCGTTTGGACAATGGTTAAGGGAAAGTATAGTTAACCAAAGCTAGTTTTTATGGAATAGACTATATTCGTTCAGATCCATTTTCTTGTAAACCGTTACAACTTTCCATCCTGAATCAATTTAACACTAATCTAAAACGATTTAAGAGTGTAGTTGAGCTATTTATTTATTCTTTTCCTGTGCCATCTGAATTCAAAGTTTCTAAAGCCATGTCACGTGATTTATTCAGAATCGTCACATAATATCTATGCGTTATTAGAGGTTGTTTACCCTTGTTAAATCCTGACGAATGAATCTTGTTGACGCGAATGTTTATTCTATTAAACAAAATTCTAAACCAGGAACAGTAACCCAGCTATGCAAGAACCAAGAAGTCCTTATTCTCCTGGTAAGTATTCAAGAACTAAGACCACATCTTATCGAAAATGCTTATTCTATTATACAAACATCTAAACCTGCAGTACTACCAGCCATGCAATGAAATCAGAAACCAAGAAGTCCTTTTTCTCCTGGTAAGTATTCAAGAACTAAGACCACATCTTGTCGAAAATGCTTATTCTATTATACAAACATCTAAACCTGCAGTACTACCAGCCATGCAATGAAATCAGGAACCAAGAAGTCCTTATTCTCCTGGTAAGTATTCAAGAACTAAGACCACATCTTGTCGAAAATGCTTATTCTATTATACAAACATCTAAACCTGCAGTACTACCAGCCATGCAATGAAATCAGGAACCAAGAAGTCCTTATTCTCCTGGTAAGTATTCAAGAACTAAGACCACATCTTGTCGAAAATGCTTATTCTATTATACAAACATCTAAACCTGCAGTACTACCAGCCATGCAATGAAATCAGGAACCAAGAATTCCTTATTCTCCTGGTAAGTATTCAAGAAATAAGGCCACATCTTGTCGAAAATGCTTATTCTATTATACAAACATCTAAACCTGCAGTACTACCAGCCATGCAATGAAATCAGGAACCAAGAAGTCCTTATTCTCCTGGTAAGTATTCAAGAACTAAGACCACATCTTGTCGAAAATGCTTATTCTATTATACAAACATCTAAACCTGCAGTACTACCAGCCATGCAATGAAATCAGGAACCAAGAAGTCCTTATTCTCCTGGTAAGTATTCAAGAACTAAGACCACATCTTGTCGAAAAAGCTTATTTTATTATACAAACATCTAAACCTGCAGTACTACCAGCCATGCAATGAAATCAGGAAACAAGAAGTCCTTATTCTCCTGGTAAGTATTCAAGAACTAAGACCACATCTTGACGAAAATGCTTATTCTATTATACAAACATCTAAACCTGCAGTACTACCAGCCATGCAATGAAATCAGGAACCAAGAAGTCCTTATTCTCCTGGTAAGTATTCAAGAACTAAGACCACATCTTGTCGAAAAAGCTTATTTTATTATACAAACATCTAAACCTGCAGTACTACCAGCCATGCAATGAAATCAGGAACCAAGAAGTCCTTATTCTCCTGGTAAGTATTCAAGAAATAAGGCCACATCTTGTCGAAAATGCTTATTCTATTATACAAACATCTAAACCTGCAGTACTACCAGCCATGCAATGAAATCAGGAACCAAGAAGTCCTTATTCTCCTGGTAAGTATTCAAGAACTAAGACCACAACTTGTCGAAAAAGCTTATTTTATTATACAAACATCTAAACCTGCAGTACTACCAGCCATGCAATGAAATCAGGAGCCAAGGAGTTGTGAGCCTCCCTGTAAGCCATCAAGAACGAAGACTACAAATCGTGACTGCTCGTTTTATCATTCGTATTTCCAAATCTGAAGAGTACCATGCAATGGTGTTAGGAACCTAGAAGTTGTGAAATCATTTCTGTCAACAGATATTTTAATCAAATATATAGCTCCAGTGATTTTAATACTTGAGCGGATGGTGAGTGAAACATCTTTTTGTTAATCTGTCTTTAATGATAAACAGAAGAGTTATAGTTTAGTTTTCTGGTCAATATAAGTTTCGATAATCCACGACAGAAGCATAAAACTTACATAAAGTTATTAAAGCTTCAAATAGACACCACTTGCGGAGGAGATGCTAAAACGCTTAAGCCCTACTGAAAATTTTAAAGGCCATCAACAACCGTGTAACAAAATTCCGAACTCTGTAGAGGACTGGCAATCAGGACTATTTGCCAACGCTCCAAACCTGTCGTTGGGAACCTCTGTTTGATATCCATTGTTTTACTATATTATTAACAAATCTCTGTTTTGTAATTATTACCATTACTTTACAGAAAATTAATATCGTCTAGTTTTGACCGTATAATTGAACTGTGATCTGTGTAGAACTATAGATTGTAGTGAGCATTTGATATTGAACTATGCGCTGTACTGCGCATATGATAATGTACGATGCGTTGTACTTTGCATATGATATTGAACTATAAATTATACTATGAAGGGAAAACAACTGTTGCATGAAATCTTATATTAAATTGTGTAGAACTTTAGCGCATCTTTATAAGTTTCAACTTATAATACTTTTACATTTCAAATAATTAGAAAAGGTTTTATCTTTGTAACTGGCAACAAGCCTAGATTTAGTCAATTAGAGACACATCAGGTGACACCTAAAAATAACAAACAAGATTACATATCTTAACTGCGCTACAAGTGGCCATGGATCATGTATGCATACATTATCCTTGACACTAAATGTCTGTTCTGAATTGTGGTTGAGATTATATAAAATTAGTCCAAAGCCGCAGAGCATTTTAATAACAGCGCAAAATAAAACTAAATTATAATATTCCAAGTGGCTTTTAATTTTAAGGCTTTTAACGGCCATTTAGTTTTTAGATGAAGATCCATGTGCATTGGATGTGCATTATTCAGGAAACATTTGTATTGGACATTGTGAGCAAGTTTTAGAAATATGTAGGTATTTGCTGAAAAACAAAATCTCGCTTAATAAACATATAGACGGAATCTCTTCACTAGCTCCTAGTCGAAAAGTATAGGCTAACCTGAAATTGTTGAAGCTACTAAATACATTCAAACACATAAAAAATCGATATTTAAGGTTATATATAAAAATCATACTACAGCCAACTCATGAGATACAAACACTCGTTTTGTTAAAATTAATGTTTTTTTCTTCAGAACTAAGATAACTCCCTTTGCGATTGAAGGAACCACAACCATGTTCCGAAATATTTAAAGTACATAAATAACTGCACAAAACTCATAACTCCACTATTATTGTGCTCAATAACTGCACAATTATAAACTATATTCTCATGCGCGTTTCAATTACTGGTGCCATCCTCAGTCAGACCACTACACAATCAAAACTCCTACGGATTGTCTAGTATTTAGATGATAGTGACAACGAGCCTTTGAAACGAGTATGAGAATAAAGTGTTATATAATTTTAAATTTGTATACATTTATCGAGTGTAACTCACAAGCAAAATCAAATATTACCGTGTGGTAAATATTTATATCCTTAGGTTCTTACATTTTCAGTAATATGTTTAAAGACATGTTTCACAATTAATGACATGTTGGTATAGATATGTTGAAATATATGTAGGTAGGTTGATATATATTTCACGTTTTATTCTCCTTTCAGATTTTACTCTTCCTTTAAAATTATATTTATATAAGTTCTCCACATCAAGTTCTTAATACGAATGTTGGAATTACTTATAGCGTGTAAGTAATATCGCAAGAATAATTTTAGGCCTTCTGTATAATCACTTAACCGTAGAAGAATGGGCCTAAGCGTTTAACTCAAAATACTTGCGTTTGACATGTGCAAGTATACAACCTTCGATCATCATAAGGATAAATAAAAGAATAAATATGCTACAACTCACATTTATAAAAACTTTATTATCATACGCGTTTCAATGACAATATGTCATCATCTTCAGTGTTGCTACACAATTTAAAATTAATTTAAAAAACTTAATTGAGTTTAATGATAAAGTTTTTATAATTGTGAGTCGTAGCATATTTATTCTTTTATTTATAACTTTCACTCACAAGCCAGCTCGAATATTGTTTATATCAGAAGGATAGTTTAACTTATTATAGAAATGACACCAAATAAAGTAATTTTGGACTTGCACAATTGGTTAAAAGCTTACGAGTATTCTTCAGAGTTAATTTGAATAGTAATTGATCACTCTATATTGTAAATTCCTCAATTTTTTATATTTTTTTTACTTCTCTATGAGGTATATTCATTATTTTGTTGTATCTGTTATATATGATTATTTTGACCTTTTTATGTACAGTTACAGTTTTACTGCAAATCTAGTTGTACCTTGTACCGCAGTTACATTTGTATTGTGATAACTTTTTTAACTTTTAGCATTACTTATAAGGATATTTTTTATCACAACAATTGAAATCGATGTTTACATAAAAACATTACTATCAATGAATCCTTACATCCCTTCTTCCTTGTTTCTTCGAACTGTGTGTAACGATTCTTTATATTGTTATAAAATTATTTTTCAAATTGCCCAGATACTTTATACATTTTTAACACCTTACTTCTTCAACCCTTCTAGTCTTTTTCAAACTATATACAGTAAGTAGCAAATAAACCTACAATGACACACAGAAGTCTCATATTTTTCCCTCGGCTGTAAAACTACCTGCACTTTCTTGTCACCCTAGATTAACTTTCGTCGCTTATGTAGTCTCTGTAACCCGGTAAGCTTCCAAGCCATTCCTCCTGCTTTACTTTCGCCACTCTTCAACGTATTGATAACCTTCTCCAAGTCTCGATTACAGAGGAAAGTTGCAAGTACTTGGCTTGAGTGAAGGCGCGTAATCCTAACCAATAATTAACGGATGTAATTTAGGAAACCGAACGGCACGATGATATTTCACTCGGCTCTAGTCATCGCTTCGGTGGTTTCACTTTGTGCCACTTGGACCGAAGCGGGGCGAGTGGGGTGGTCATATTTGTTGCACGTTATTGAATGGAAAGTATAATTCATCTAGCTATGGTCACGTCCAACCCAGCCAATGTGACATTTGCAGACACCCGTGGGCGATGTGTGTTGTTATACCGAGATAAATCTCGAATAACTACGTGATAGGAATTGCTTGTGGGATAAAATGTTTATTCAACGCTATTTGCATACGTAATTAATTTTAAAAAGCTTTAAATGACCATATGCTATTAAAACAATACTACGAACAAATATACAGGTACAAAATAAAAAAAAGGTGGGGTTCAAGACGGAATGGAAATAATCTTCGGGCGTGATGTGTTTGTCAGAGATTAGACTATATAAAGACTTCTGAGCGCTTCGTAGGCGAGATTCTAAATTTGCCTCTGATTTCAGTTCCCCCGATAAAATTAAATAAGAAATCAACGTGAACTTCTAGGAATATAATAATATATTACCATTGTATTTGTCCTGAAAACATATGTTTTTTAACGTATTTGCTGAATAATTTCGAAAAACCTTATGAAAAAACTAAAACACTTTTTTTACATTTAGGCAAAATTAACTTTGTTAAATTACCATAGTTTTATAAGGTTTAACAATATATATATTAAGGTTATATATTAAGGTGTATATATATATATATATATATATATATATATATATATATATATATATATAAAGAAAATAATTTTAAATATTCGAAATAAGTCAAATATTTAAGAAATAAATATTAAATTTGAAAAAAACTATTTTTTCCATAAGCAGATTAAGTAGGCCTAATAAAAATTAATTTTAATGAGTTTTTAATAATTACAAAATAAATCAATATGTTCATATAAAACAAAACCCTTCTATAAAAATTTCAAAGATCTACAAAAATCTTTTTTGTCAGTGTTTTTCAATTTATAGAAAACAAAATTTTTCAAATTTATTGTAATAAGTTTTATAAGCCAAAATGATTTATATCAATTTTATTATGTAAATTTTCTATAAATTTTGTTTCGTTTTTCCAACATTATGATACGTCAATTTGTTACCACATATTTAAACAGTTTTATAACTAAATTATGTATGCATATCGTTTACTTTTTCCAACATTATTATATACTAATTTGTA
Source organism: Prosapia bicincta (assembly GCA_036971475.1). Classification (NCBI taxonomy): domain Eukaryota; kingdom Metazoa; phylum Arthropoda; class Insecta; order Hemiptera; family Cercopidae; genus Prosapia; species Prosapia bicincta. The sequence goes on along the minus strand of JBAIZL010000001.1, from coordinate 15,821,711 downwards.
ATTACTCATTTGAATCCATTTTTAAAGGTACATTTTGTATACTTTTCGTTTAATTTTACCAACATTAAGATATATTAATTTGTATACAATTATTTTAATCAATTTTATTTAGTAAATTCTGTATAAATGATGTTTAGTTTTTCCAACATTATGATATATCAATTTGTTACTACTTATTTAAATCAATTTTTATATCTAACCTATGTATACGTTTTGTTTAATTTTTCCAACATTATTATCTACGAATTTGTAAACACTCATTTGAATCAATTTTTATAGCTACATTCTGTACCCCTTTCGTTTAATTTTTCTAACATTATGATATAATAATTGGTGTACACATTGTAATTAATTTTTGCAGTTAAATCCTACATAGACCTAAGACCTATATTTTATTTAATTTTTCCAGCATTATGATACATTAATTTGTTAAAAACCTATAATTATTTTAATCAATTTTTATAGGTAAGTTCTGTACAAATATCGTTTAGTTTTCCCAACATTCTGATATCATAATATGCATACACTTAGTCCTAACTGCTTCCAGCTATCCAGGCATCCTCCCTCTTACAGGTGGAAGGTAACGGGCTATGCTTGTGACGCCGATAGAGAATAAGTTTACTTCAGGTTGGCACACGCCATGCCATAACATCTTACATTAGGGTGTTTCTAGTTCCTAACTATATTCACTATCCCTTCCTATTATTCGTAGACGATAACAATCATTCCCTTATCTCGCTCTAAAAATAGAGCAAAAACCTTAGTAACATTTACGTATAACGTATTAAGCTCAGTCAAAATGTAATGAAATCTTCAACTACATCAAGAGTGTGTCTCAATAACGACTTAACCTCCTTGACTGAGGAAATTTACTTCCCATTACTCAAATACTTTACGGTGACGACTGAAATATTGTTGAAAGATTTGGTCCATTTCACAAACATTTATTCATCAGTTGATTCTTTTTACCTCCTCACAGTTTGTCTTTTCACCTCACTGTCCCGTACAAACCTTCATCGAAGAACTTGTTACAATACAAATTTATAAGTTATTAAAATTGTATCCCCAAACCTCATTATTTTCCATGATTAACCTTTCAAACACCTTTAAATTTATTATTTTTACCTTTTAATATTTTTTCGTAGATATTTCAGGAAGTAGTAACAGAATTTCCAAACCATACTTTAATATACAAATATATCCTCTCATAATAACTGCATGTTTCAGTTATAAATAACAATACACAAAGTATTTTTCCCGTATTATAAAGAAAATAAGTTATTAATCTGTCTGAAAACATTTCTATAGATAATACTATTATATTTGTAGTTCGTATCACTGATAATCAAAATTTTAATTTCTTTTTACTACAGTATTTCATCTTTATACAGCACAGTAATCCGTCACGTAGTTTTTTTAAAGGAAATTAAATTTGTTCTTTGATATTGTTACGAAATGTTTACTATTTTATTCGTTCATTTTAATTATTTGTTTGTTTGTTTTTAGCGCTATATTACTTTCATCAAATTCCATGTGGTAAAATTAGGCGGCTCTATTTTGTGTCTCTCTTAAGGCATGTAAAGGTTGTATATAATAAATATTCGATACAATAATGATTAATATTTGCATAAACTATTAGAAATGCTGTGTAGAATAGAATAAATTCACTTTAATGTAACTCTTCGCTCTACTCATAAAGAGACCTTTTCCAACATATTTTTCATTGGCGTTTAATATTTTATTTCATTAAAGCTACACACACCACTAACAGATCCCCACAGATCTTTCCCAACTTGTTATAAAGGACTCTCGCTTCGCTCAGTCGCACTAGCGCCATTGAGTCCCCGTGCCGCTATGTTTTGCGTTCCTTTACAATGCCATTATGAGTTGAATAACTGGTCTGTCTACTGTCATCTCAAATGTACTCGGTAATACCATATTCAGGCATGGCCTTCTATATAGCAAGTGGTTGTGTCGTTGACTTTAGCCGCTCGGAATGAAACTACTGGGAATTATATGAATCTCAGTTGTATCTGTGCTCTTTAACGAATCTCGAAGGACGGACTTGGCGCTTGGCAGAGAATTCCCATCGTTTCTAACTCTGATATAAAATTTTAATCACCAGGCAATCTGATGCAAAATATTTTCCAAAAACATAAAAGTTTAACATTTACTAACAATTTCAATAAAAAATATATACACCAGAAATGTCACAAAGTGCTATTTTACATAATTTGAGGTGAATATGTTCGATATGGTTGATATTTCATCAATTGTGTCATATTGGTTCTAAGCCCCAAGACGAATGGGGCAGTTGCAATTTTTTAAATATCCTGTTTATGTAGTTATTATTATTATTATTTTGCAAAAAAAGTGCAGCTAATATAAATATGTTGTATCTCAGTGACAAAATTTATGTTTGTAGGTCAACTCGAAATAGTAGAATGGGCGAATATTTTACATTGATAATAAAGGAGGCATTATTAATTTTCATAAGATTTAATAAAGGTGCTTACTTAGATTAACTTTGTTTGACCATCACTTATTTAATCAATGCTTGGTTTGACAGGCTCAATCCACAACACCATACCCTACTTAGAAATCTGTATAGCAACGTAATGACTGCTCCCCAGGGAGTTTTCATCTCTCTCCAATAATGACGCTCCACCCAACCATTATGGGGGATTTTTCTGGGAGATCTGGACTAATCTTGAACTATATCCAGCACTTTTGTTTTGATCCTTTTTTAAAAAATTTATAAGGAAATGCACGAACAATGGAAATAAAATCTTATTAATTTATCCATAGAATAAGCAACAAAACGGCAGATCAGGGATATGACATGGGGAGCAGTTTCTCCCCATACATTCTCCGTAAAAGGTTGACATTTAGGAAACAAATGTTTGAAATTTTTGAACCAGCAAGAGGCTGCGAAAGACCTGATTATAGCCTGAGTAAAGCCGTATATCTCCCCCCGGAAAAACAGTTTTTCTAAAGAAAAAAACTTAGAAAGAACCAACTGGGTACTCAAAAACCTATCAATTAATTTAAGAAAACTTATGAGGTATCTTTGAAATTTTTATTTTATGAATAATTATGAGGTTATCTAAACTGGAAAACCTCCTTATACACGCATCTCATTTGATAAAAAATATAAGTTATAATATTATATATGTTTAAAGTTAATATAATTTTATTGTAAACAAACAGATATTGATGAAAAACTGAAGGTTTATAAATTTCATACAAGTCCGTAAAAGTACATAATACAGCTTATTTATTTTAATAAACTTGCCAATAATACTGGTCCCTTTTATGGTTCCACATGTCTATACGGTACCGAGGACATGGTACGTAGTAAAACACCTTCTCAATCTATAATTTGTTAGTTAAATTTTAAACCACCCAGAAAATTTTAAAATATTAATTGCTGGCATAAGCAAAAAAACATACACATACAAGTAGAAAATATTAATTATACTATAATAGTTCTATATACGAGTAAAACACAGTGAAAAAAAGGCAAAGAGAAGCAAATAGTAAGAAGAACGAAAAGTAAAATATCGTTTATCAAGTAAAAAGTGTTTAATTGTTGTAAAATTCTGAAGCCTATATTGTAATCAATTGTAATATTATAAGTAATTATTTCATAACTGAGTGAATACTTTTGAACTTACTGTCTAATGCGTTTTGAAATAATCATTTCATTATCGAAGCCGACCGCTGCGATTATGTCGAAACGCGTCGGCATGTATGTTCAAAAGTATTCACTCAGTTACCCAATAATTGTTTAAAAATTAATTAATATATTCAAGATGATTACAACAATCAACTACAACTGTAAAATTCTATTGTTTTTTTCTTACTTTTTTCTACATTCGGTAACTACATTCGGTTTCCTTTATACTGTCTGTGGCATTGTTATAATTAAAATCTAATTGCAAAGTTGTTATGGATTATCAGATGCTACCTGGCCCATGTGTTAATGATGTTAGTGTTTGTATTTCAAGAGTAGGAGAGAGCCTTGACACATCGGTTGAAATCGTGGGAACACCCAATTCCAAAAACCAACAATGCTTATTTTCTGCCATAAAGCTATTTTTATATCACCTGACGTCGTCTCTCCTACTTCACATAAAATTAGTGAAATTTATGATTATTTAAAAAGAAAGTGAGATGCATAGGAGAGTGAATGTGAAGTGAAAACTGGGTTTGTAGGCCGGCCCTTGGGTATCGCCATTGCTTGCTCACATGCAAATCCTAACCTCACACATCTCTGTGAGCATTGTTTACAACTCTCACTTCAAACTCACAGCCAAATTGCCGATCTTTTAATTGCCAAGAAAACAAAGCCTTGGGATTTACTTTCTACTGGGATTTTTTCGGTGTTCTGATGAAAACAAAAGGAAAAGGGTTTGATTGTAGAAAGAGAAATGAACGGCCCAGTTTCTGAGTGACTATTTTGACCAACATATATGTGACCATAATGGTGGTCATTATCTTATTATGGCGATAGAATTGTGGCCATTCCCTAGCTTTGTGCTCGCCCCTCGTTATCGCTAAGTGACTTCAGTTTACTTTCTACTAACTTAACACAAATTCGAGTCATTACTTATAGCGGTTTCAAGTTGTACTCTAATGGGCTTTCGGTATCTAACCACTGTCACTTCAATCTGGAAATTATGTCAGGGAAATTATGAGTGGGTGTAAATAACAGAATTATGAAAAATGGAAATATTGATGATTTTATTACACATAGAGCACGTACAAGTGCTAATAAATAATAGTAGCCGACGTTGGACCTGAAGAAGCACCAACTATACTGAAACCATCCCCATAGAAAATATCTAGTCCTAAGCAAAGGTTTTAGACTAATTTTTAAATTTTTATTACTTTATACAATTGTTATATATAAAAACTATTTCCAAATTCATTAAACTTTTTTAAAAATATTAACGTAATATTTAACATTTATTTCAAAAAATATAGTTTTGTCAAAATATTTAAAAGTACCTAAGAAATATTGCTGAAATATTTTCAAGAATTAGGCTTTTTATTAGTAATAATAATCCAATTCTGTATAGTCACCTGTAATATGTAATGTAGAAACCTATTCCACAATAATCATTTATAGTTATAGTTACTTACAGAAAAAAAGATAATGTTATAACAGATGTTTTTTAGTTACAAGAAATAAAGTAAAGAAAGAAAAGATGTATGTATGTATATATATATATATATATATATATATATATATATATATATATATATATATATATAACGAATATATATATATATATATTCATTTATTTATAAATATTACTCTTTATATATATATATATATTCGTTATATATATATATATATATATATATAACGCATATATATATATATATATATATATATATATATATATATATATATACGTATTACGTTACATATTACTTACTACTTACACCAATTTACTCAGTTGCATTTTGCCCAGAATTCAACTTTTCCTCACCTGTAACAATAACAATTAACATTACATTACAATTGCGACAAAAACTTTACCTACTAAAACATTATTTATTAATATAAACACTAAAAAATATGTTTTTATCATCGTTGTTTATTTTCATAATATTTATCAGTTTTATTATGAAAAATTACAATTCAGTTCTATCAACTTTTTATTTTTTTGAACGTATATATTTTACATAAAAAGACATCACCTCTCTATTACATCTTGAGAAATGCAAAAACCGTGATACATTCTAATTGTTTCGTAGATGGATTTTCGCTACTCAGACTTTTATATATTATTATATTTTACTACAAAAATTTGAAAACTATAATTGCTGTATTTATAATTTGTATTAGATTATACTATACCTATTATACTTATCGCGTTCAATAAATTCTCAATTACCAGGATTATTATTTAAGTATATATTAAATTCATAAATATTGTAGTTTTTAAAATTATAAAATGCATAAAATGTTTTATAGTTTCTTAAATGGATCAAATGTGTATTTCTATTTGGCAAATGTGTAGTTGTACATTTCTATGTATTTATGTTATCTGTTTATTTTGTCTTATGTCTCATTATTTTGTGTGTGTTTTTACTGACTTGTTAATATATGCTTTCATATATTTGCCTCCGATTAATATACTAATAAAAATATTTTATATTATGCCGTCTTGAGTGAGCTTTATAATTTCATTTTAAGATTTCTTATCAATAAAACTAAGCTTTTATTTAGTGTGTTGAATGTACTGAGTGTAATTTCTTCTTTAATTAAAAAAAAAACAATAGTAATATATTAAAAACATCTGAAACAGCTGTCCTCAACAATAAAAAACGCAAGTGCTACTATACGCAAGTGCTACTATACGCAAGTGCTACTATACGCAAGTGGAACATATCAATATATCAATGGTTTTAGTGAAAATAAACACATACAAAACTCATTTTATAATTGAAAAATTATATATAATTAAAACTCGAAACAGGTTATTGGTCAAATTTTTGTAACGTGTTATTTTTATTTACAACCTTGTTCCAAGCACTGGAAGCACGAAACAGAGCAGAATAGAGGGCGTATGCTTGCCCACAAACAGCTGTTTCCCTTGACGAAGATCACGAGATGCCCTCTAGCGCGACTTTCCTGCACTAACAAGACAGCCAAGGGCATATGTCGTGCACATCAACACATACGGCTAGGTCCTA
>JBAIZL010000001.1:15730000-15810000 GCA_036971475.1 Prosapia bicincta | reverse complement strand
AAAATTAAAAAAAAGCAAACACCAATTGATAATCAATAACTTGCCTTTCAATAAATTGCGTTTCAATGAAAAAAACTACCATCCTCAGTTATTTAAATAGTTATACTGTATATGTAAAATATGTAATGTTATATGAACTGATGAGTTTAGGGAAAGGTCCAGAACTTTTCATTGAAGACCGATTGAGTAAATAAGTTATTGACTGTGGATTTATGTTCAATATTTTTTTAATAATATAAAATATTAATATAAAAAATGAAGTCGTATCCCTCATTTTAATAAGTTAAACGATTCTGTCTTCAGTAATTATATATATATATTTAAGATTAAATAATATACACTAATTACAGGAATAATTTATTGAATAATACACTCAAAGCTTTTCGTTGGTTGACATTACCAACATCCTCAGGAATTACAATACTAAGAATCTATATATATATATATATATATATATATATATATATATATATATATATATATATATATCACAATATGTCTTCTTGTGTATTAATAAAGAAATAAGACAAAATATAAATACAAGAATAATTATTGAATTTACAATTATTGGTGTTTGTCAATTGGTGTTCGCTATTTTTTAATTTTTATCTTTGTCCTCTATTTAAGTCCAGATTTTAAAACTGAGTCTGAAAAAGAGGTGGTTTGGTGCCCCCATAGATATCTGTCACGCAACATTAGCCACGGGTAAGTTTTTGGGAACAGGGTTTGGGTTGGAGCTGGAATTAACTTGGAAAAATGTGGCAGAACGTTATTGTCGTTGAGGCTGATATAATTAAAATAATTGTAATTTCAATAATTATTCTTGTATTTGTATTTTGTCTTATTTCTTTATATGTGTGTGTATGGATGTATATATATATATATATATATATATATATATATATATATATATATATATATACAATATTTATTATATTATAAAAGTTACTTATTCCTTAACTGACTACAAGTTTAAATTGTTTTTCCGCAAAATTCGATCGGGATGACTACAATTCGTTATTACACCACAATGTTATTACAAGTAAGAGAAAGGTTACACTAAACGTTCACACTTCTCCGGTACATGACAGCCAACACTTACGTGAACCTCGTGTATTTATAACGTACAAACACTCGAGATCGTCAAACAAGACCTCCTTCAAGTAAACTTTCTAGCCGGCGTGCTTTTAGTGAAAGGAACAAAGTACACGGATGGTATCCCGCGGGCCGCGTTACGGTACAGACCGTTCTCACATCGCGCTTCGGTCAAACACCCGGGGAACCGTTTTAGAGAAGTCGTTAGAGACGGGAAAACGGACTGAATAAACTGGGAAAGATCTGCCGAGATAAGCATCGAAATCGCCCGAAGAATGTTCGCTCGGTTCCTCAATTAAAGGTGAAGAATCTTTGCTAATAGGATCCTTAACAAACAGTTACAATTATTTGCATTGCGGACTGTACAGATTTAAAAGAAAAATATAAACAATTACTAAAATAACAGGCAATGAGTCATGGGAAGTTACAGTTTTTGTAAGGATATGTCTTAATATTGTCGGAGTATTTTTATGTATTGAGTAATTACGAGATAAACGGATGTTTCTATACCAAATCTATAGAGTGTACCTTATGAGCAGAGTTATAAAATAACTCATATTAACTTAATTATAGTGTTTAACTATACGAGTATAACTACACAAACAACGAACGTTATTCACAGTTATACTTTAGATATTACATTAGTTATGCTCAATGATGATGACTTTGTCATTGAAACGCGTTTAGAGAATCAATTATTTATTGTTAGTTGGTGTTTGTTTTTATTAGTTTTTAAAAAATAAAAATAGTCTGTATGCTAACCAAATTATAGTTAAAATCGATCCGTTAATAAATCAAAAATAAAATTGACACATTTAATATAAATGTTTTCCAAAGCCTATAATCTTTCTATTAAGCCACAGGTCACTAAATCACCTGATGTTGCTGGTACTTAGCGCATACTCTACAAACATGCAATTGTCACTAGAATGGTACATACAAAATAACAGAAGATGAAACGTTTTAACATAGGATGAATTGCAGTAACAGAGTATGTATAGCTTTAACACAAGATGTATCGCAATAACAGAGGATGTATCGCAGTAACAGGATGAATAGTTTTAACATAGGATGAATTGCAGTAACCTAGTGTGTATCGATTTAACACAGGATGTATCGCAGTAACAGAGGATGTATCGCAGTAACCGATGACATATCGCAGTGACAGAGGAGGCACTGAAGTAACGGAGGTTAAAGCGCAGAGACAGATAATGCATTGCAGTTACAGAGGCTGAATCGTAGTAATAGAAGATGAACGACAGAAGATAAATCGCAGTAACAAATGGTAAATTGAAGTAACAATGAATAACAATAAAAGAGGATGAATTGCAATTACAGAGGATATATCTCAGTAACAGAGGATGAATCGAAGTAACCGATGATTAATTACAGTAACAGAGAATAGATTAAAGTAACAGAGGATGGATCGCTGTATCAAATAATGAATTGCTATCACAGTGGATAAATTGCAATAAAACTCCCCATGGTTCAAGAAGTAATGTTCATCATGGAGTAAACCATTATTTTTAAACTTTTTAATTACAATTTAGCTTGGACCTGAAAGAAAAAATTAATGTTTTAGTTTTCCATTTCTTTAAAATTTACTACTACTAAGACTTAACGCAGAGAATATGCCTAGATACCATTTCGGTATCTCGCTTCGTGCAATCAGACGCCTAACATTGCACCGTTTTCCATTGTGTACTTCGACGGATACTGGACGTTAAACTAATATATTGTAAATACGTAACCTCTTACGGTATTCGTTAAAGCTTTCTTGCTTTTGAATTAGAATTATTTTTAAGTTATAAAAACTTTTTGACATAATATTAATATCAACAGCAACAGCTACGCAATACAACAGTATCTGTGTTAATAGCAACAGTTAACTAAATAGATTGACAAAGACAAGCATACAAATTTCCTAATTTTAAATGGGAATACTTGCCTTTATACATCTTATACAATTTTCATACAATTATGACTATCTTATTTTGTGCAATATTTTACTAATTTATATAATAAATTTAAACGCTTTAGGATAAACTAAAAAAGTGACCTAATATCAGCGAAGTAATATTCGAATAATCATATGTTTTGAAACTTCTTTTCCTTCAGTATGAACACTCAAATAAATACGTTAATGTTTTATATGTTATAGTGTAGTACATGTTTGCTCTATCTTAAAACAAAACTGCTGTTACAATAGTCTAAACTTGTAAAAGCTAAAGAACAATAGGCCAATATTATTAACTAACAAATTAGAACGAAAGCTGAACTAGCTCAAAATACAAAGAAATATGTTTAAAACATTTTAATAAAGATCCCCATTTATACAAAATGTCCATTCGTTATTATAAATGTCAATGTAAAACGCATATTGTTCATCGTATACACATGAAGTAAAAAACTATGTGCAAAACTTGTAGAAAATATAAAGTAATTCTAGTTTTCATTTCTAAGTGCCATTTATTTCTATGTGTTAAACTAATTCATTAGAAAGTCAGCTTCTTCAAAGTAAAATTAACTTTAAATTTATAAACCAGAATAATTGTAAATATAACGCTTTTTATAATAATATAGAGTACAATAATAATGATAATATAATATTAATACTGCATTTTAAAATATATTAATATATTAAATCTAAAATGTAGCTATTATATTAAAGTATAAATATTATAATAATAATATATAGCATTAAAAACTAATTATTGAATGTTATAAAAAAGTAATTGTATTTGTTTTATTAGAAACAAATATAGATTTAAGTTTAAAACGTCACAGAAAAGGTTGAACCTGTTTAACGTTCTAGAACCTATTTTACAAACTCGAAATTAAAATATTTGCAAATGTAAATGTATCCAATCACTAAATACGGCACGTTGCGTCGGTTGAATATGTCTTGACAGCGAAATGAAGACCTCGCCGAAAGCAGTCCTTGCCATCTACGGAACTTTATTGGGTCTTATAAATGTTTGCGCCGTGTAAAACGTTATCACTACCTCCACAAAGCCACACACACGATACAGCCGATGCATAAATCACGTCTTGTTAAAGCCTTTATACACAAAAGTGTTTAATGTTTAGTAAACTTTGTGAAGTCGAGCTTTTTTAATGTTAAAGGCTAAAAGTAGAAGATTACAATAGTGAAAATAGAAAATTGTTCATGTTCAGAAAAATACTAATAAAGCACCAGAACGACATGAAGGGGCAAATAACCTTATTGATAAGGTAAATGACGTTAGCTCTCGTCTTATAAAGCAGCTTTTTTATTTATTTTTTTTCCCCAGGCGAAAAACCTATCAAGGTTATCATCGCCTAACTAAAATTTTATTTTAAATAATTATTTCAAAATAAAACTAACCAACTAAACAAAATAAAATAAAATAAATGTTTAATACTAAGCAAACGAAACCTTTACTATACAATTATCAACAATTAGTAATTAATCACAGAACGTTTTCGATCGCTATGTGGCGATCTTCAACAGAGTCTTCTGCTTGGAGATGTTGGGTCAATCGGTGACGTTTTTAAAAGTAGGTTTTCGATAGTATCAAAGAGTATGTGTGATTTGTATTGTGTTTGTTCGTTTAATATGTTTGTACTTTGTGTTTTGTGTGTCTGTAAATTCCATATTGTTCTAGTGTGTTGAGATGTGGTCCTTTTTTGTTGATGTGTAGGATTTCTAGGTTGTGGTAAATATCTGTGTATTTGTGTCCTGTATCTTTTATGTGGTTGTAAAATGTTGAGTTGGTGTTCTGTTTGTGTTCTTCGACTCTTTTTTTTTAAAGCTGCGACCTGTTTGTCCAATGTAGAATTTGTTACATTCGTCGCAGTTCAGTTTGTATACGCCTGGTGCTTGTGTTTATCGTTGTTGTTGGTGTCGTGTTATATTTTGTATTGTAACTTGTTATTAGTTTTGTATGCTATTTTGTATCCAATTTTTTTTAATTTGTAGGCTATTTTGTTTGTTGTTTTGTTTGTGTATGGTAATGTGATGTATTTGTTTTCCCTGTCTGTAGTGTTAATTTTAGTGTTTTTTTTGTATTTTGTACCATAGTTTGTCTATTATTGTGGTGTTGTATCCATTTGTGTACGTTAAATATTTAATTGAGTCTAGCTCTTTGATTATGTTTTCTGTGGTCATTGGGACTTCTTTAAGTATATGAAGCATGGACCTGAAGGTAGGATAGGGTGGTTATTGAAGTGTATGTGGGCGTGTATTTTCCTAACCTTTAAAACCGTACTCCTGTATTCTTGGACTGCAGCCTGTCTTGCTGTGTTGAATTCTTAAATTTTGTAGTCCATTAATTTAAAGTTCGGATAATCGCAAACTATTATTTAAGTGATTAATAAGATTCACCGAATATAATGGACTACAAAATTCAAGAATTAGTAATTATAACCTTTCATAGCCTTCATAACATTTCGTAGTGTACAAGTAATTAATATGTTTAAGCAAACATATGCTCTATATAAATGTACATGATACATTTATATATATTAGATATTAAAATGAGTCAGGATGAAGTGTGTATTTTGTAAATATCAAAAACAAATTTAACCAATTGATTAACATCTAATGTTGAGGTTTAAACTTTATATTGCACGTGGTTTCAATGATGTGAAGTGAAAATTAATAACGTCCCGAAGTAGGCTAAGCCAGATCGTTCAGCTCGCAGCATCGCCTCTCCGAGCGAGCACTTTCTAAGACAAAAGGAACCGCAGGAGTTGACCTTGATTCTGGTTGCCAGTCATACCTCGCCACCAAATGAACTTGTCACCAACTGAGATTTATTAACGTGCAAGCTCTGATTAACTGTACGAGTATTAGTCGAATTTTACTCAGTCTTACTTTCTCGCTTTTACCAATTGTCTAATCAGCATTCCGTATTTAGAGGAAACCTCTCTGTTTTTAGTTAAAGTCTCATTAGATGTGAATATGAAGCCGGGCTGCAAAAGTCACGTGACCTATATGCTTGGTTAATAGTTTGCCGGAGAATCAGATGATTGATTGCTTGGTTATAAGGCTAAATATTTTGAAGAACTATACGCACTTACAAAGTTTTCAGTATTTATAAAAGGGCGGTATATTGGTTAAAATATTTTTGTCAGAACATCCAAAACTAAATTATTGTTTTAATTATTTTTTTTTCAAATTGAAATTCACTGAGGATCTACATATATACAGTTAAAAACACTCTACACCCATTCCAAAAATTTAATACCTGGATTTATACTCGTACCATAATATATTCTGGATTGTTTTCCTTACTCTATCAGCAATCAAGCTCTTTTTATGTCATCCAGCTTGCGGGTAGATAAGAGCCGGTTTACTTCAGGTAAGCAACCATTCCTACACGATCCCATATTTTACTTGTACTCCCAGTATAAAGTAATTATAATGTCTTTTTCAGCTTTACAAGCTACCCACCTCTATCCTTCTTCTAATATGGGGATGTAAAATTAATACACCTCTTTATGGCTCCAAACGAGAATGGGTTTACGTCAGGTAGTTAACCACAACCACTCATAGTTTCTTCCTATTTCCAATACAAACAAATTATAATATTCTATCCCCAGCTTTCCTTTTAATAACTACCTATAATTATCTCTCTTCTTATAAGGAAATGTAAAGTTGATTCTCTTTATGGCCCCAAAAGAGAATAGGTCTTTGTCAGGAAAGTGCCATGATTTTCCACAATTCCCAATACAAGGAAATAATCACGCTTTCCTCCGTCTTACTTGATAATATTTACTCACCCTTCTCAAGTGGGTGTAAAAAGTAGACTCTTCTTTCCGACCTCAAAAGAGAATAGACATTTATGTGAATTTGTCGTTAACAACTCCTCCACAATATATTCTCCTTCAGTGGTTTCTATACGTCATAAGCGATAACAGTCTTCCTGATCGCTTTAAAACGACGAAAATTATTTTATTTAATCCTACACTTCCCAAAAATAAAATACACAAAACACGTGTCAAATGTATGTCAAACAGCCTCTACGGATATTCGTGTTTATTTGAGTACTCGAGATAATTATTGAACAAATTACAAGCTGATTGAATATCGAGTCAAATGTTAATGTCGTTAATCTCTGTATGACACGTAAGACTTTTCTGACAGCTTATACCCACGTATGCCACAAACGATGTGGTAAGGACTTTAAATTTGAATAGATTAACTACTGTATTTAACAATATCCGTAGAGCAAATGACAAACCGGTTGAATATCCAGTCAAAAGTTTATTTATTTAATGCTACGTTTCGGCAACTAATTTGTTGCCCTTATCAAGCAGAGTGCTATGAAACACAAAGTTCTTACATGTAATGTACATGTCAGTAATGTGAGGAGGCAAAACAGCAAACTCCTTACACTTACATTACCAATAACCTTCTTTGAGCTATAGCTCTACTAGCTCATCTTTCCGCACTATGTGCGATAGTTAGCTCACAGAAAGTTCTTGGTAAAGTGTAGTTGCTTTGATGTTGTACCTCCTCACTTGAACATTAAATGTAAGAACTTTGTGTTTCATAGCACTCTGCTTGATAAGGACAAGAAATCAGTTGCCGAAACGTTGCAATAAATAAATAAACTTTTGACTGGATATTCAACCAACTTGTCATTTTCTCTACGGATATTGTTAAATACAGTAGTTAATCTACTCAAATTTAAAGTCCTTACCACATAGTTTGTGGCATACGCGGGTATAAGCTGTCAGAAAAGTCTTACGTGTCATACAGAGATTAACGACATTAGGTACAAAAAAAATTAAAATACAAATAATGATTGTATGTTAGTTTTTTTGCAATAATCATTACGATGATTTAAAACTTGTTTATTATTATTGTGCTACTAATCCGTAATTTCTTTACAATCCAGCTCAACCATTAAGGTTATGGAACAGTGAAGCCGGAAACCTAAGAGTCCTATTGTCCATGAAGTGTTTGGCTCGCGAAATGGGTCAAATAGTGACATGTTAGCTTGGACGTGACGCAGTGTCCTGCCAAATGGAACAGAATGTGACAGACGGACGTGTTGCCACACTCCCGCCAGGTGTCGGTTTACACCTGTCCGCGTTATGACGAAATCTGTCTGAACACTAAAAGTTAAAAAGCTCAAGTTACAACGTTTACAAAATTTGGCGCTTAGTTATGAAAAACCGAAGTTTTGGTAGAACTTTTGTAGAGTAAGGATTGTTTCATTTTGCCGGCGAGCCAGGTTTTATTCATAGTCAAAATATTCCATAAAGAATGTCCGGTGAACCTGAAGTTCTGGTTTTGAGCTTAAGGAAACAGGATTATATTTAATTCGGAATTTGCATATGTCCATTAAATTAGTTTTAGAAGGAAATAGTTAATAGTAACGTTCACTCTTGTAAACATAACAACTTTTTTAAGTCATCATACCTTGGTTAAATAGTATGGTAGAAATTTAAATGTTATTTTGTATGAAATCTCGTTAAATAATTATATCGTTATATGTATTCGCAGATCCAAGCACACTAAGAAAACAGATGTTTGTTGGTGTTGTTTTATTTATGACAACAGTATATAATGTCAAGAGCATAGTGGTAAAATATATTACAATACAAATATTGGAAACAATCCCAATACTTCGAAAATAAAAAAAATAACTGGTAATATAGGTTACTTTAAGATTAAAAGCTTATGTACATTTTCTAATAAGACACTGATGATGATGACATGGTCATAGAAATGTACATAAAGGTGTAATCCTAAAGTAACTTGTATTATCTGTTACTTTTGTAGTATTGGGGTTGTTTCTAATATTTGTATTGTAGTATTTATGACGTTTATTGACAATATTACGGAAATGGGATGAATCCTATTAGACTGGGATATAGAGAAGGATTATGACATTACATTTGCAGAGCCCATTTACGTCAAGTAAACGTATTAGGGTCATGAAAAGGATTCTATCTGTTGAACTATACAACAAGAAAATGAGAAAATTTTTGTAGACTCTGATAGATTATAAAGTAATGTAAATAAACTGAAATTGTTGTATATCCATTGAATGTCGAGGTGCAAAACCTAAAACACTATCTGAGAGTATGACGTATAGAGTACGTGGACCGTATACAAAGTAGAATAACTAGTGGGTGAAGCAGAAGAGGGGAAAGTAAACTAAGGAAGGATCAGCGGTTACGTTAAACAGAGGTGGCTGTTTCACATAATCTTCTTACAAAAGAACATGAATGCTACATAAACAAAACATATCTTTTAATAAGCAATACAGTATACGTCATGTTTTTGGCTGGAGTTCTAAGAAGAACAACCAGGAGTATAATTAATATCTGTAGTGACTATTATAGAGTGCGAAAAAGGATGGAAACAGATTGTGAATACATGATTAAGGATAAAGATGAATCATATGTGCAGAATCTTGTACTTAAGGTAGATTTATAGGGGTTATAAATATTTGTCTGGTCGTTACAGCCCAGAAGAATAAATAGGGTAGATGGGACGAGATAAGAAATGACAAAACTATCACATGCTGCAGAAAACGGGATTGCTTACGTGAAGTCTGACCTGATCTTAACCTGTGGAGGAGAGGTGTCTACATACTACCGAGTAAAAATACCCTTAGATTGTGCAGAAGAACTAGAAACTAAACTGAAAAAACCACCTTTGCGGTTCCCCTAGTCAAACATTGGTGGCTTTCTTCAAATTGGCCTACTCTTCTTACAACATGGCATGAATTCTACTTTTAATACGCAATACAACATATATGTTTTTCCTGTGGTTTTAATTAAGAAGGTCAACCACAGGAGTACAATTAGCGAAATCTATAATGACTATAGTAGTGTAGGAGGGATGGAAAAATATTGTGGATATTAATTAGGGTGGTGACGAATATAAGGATAAAGAAGAATTATGTGAGCAGGATCTTTTACCTAAAGTGGATTTATCGTGGTTATAAATAGTAGTCTAATCATTGCATCCATTGCAAAAAAAAAGATAAAACTGGAAAAGGGATAACGTAGGACTTAGAAAAGGACAAAACGATCCCCTGGGACCGAAAATAGGGGCGTTTGTCTGAAGTTGACCTGATGCTTAGCATGAGGGAAAAGAGGTGTGTCTACATTCTACCCAGTAAAAGACTGATAGATTACAGTGAAGAACTAGAAATTAAATTCATAAACCAACCTTTCCGGGTCGTGGTCAAACATTGGTGCCACTTTCACATAATCTTCGTCCAATCATAATCTACATTCTCACAAAATAAGGAATAGACGTTTATTTTTAAGTAGTAGGAAAACAGACAATAATACATACCATCCCCAATTTTGAGTCCGAGGATATCGAACAAGAATAAAAGGTCCCCCAGTAAGTAGATATCAACGAGCTGCAGCACTGAGCAAACAAGTAGGACCGGAGATATTGCACGGAACAAGTTCTGCAGGAAAGTGACTAAGTAGGTTTAATCTCGGTGTGGAGCTGGTTTCCAGTTATGTAAACTTCGATCAAGGCTGGCAGACGCACGCAAATTGGGAACGATTCGGTCACTTAGGCAAAGATTTTGTTTGGCTTTCAGACATGTCTACGTGGGATCGAATCGACGCTAATGGCTATAAACACGGTGAAGGTTATCCTCGGTGTTAAAGTCTCTATATAAAGCTAACTGAATATAATATAATCACCATTTGCACCCCTTTAGAGCTGGGGAGATATGAAGATTGAAAAACTAATGCTAAACGTGTCACTAAGGTATACTCGAAGGAGATTTCATTGCTGACGTTGCAGGGTAAGAGCTCGTCACACTTTAAGCAAGTGACTTAGGGCAAATGTTACTGGCATTGGATTTTCGGCGATGTGTTTATCTGCTATATCTGATACAATAACATTAAAGCTTAAAAAGATGAAATAAAAATGCTTTGTTTCTTTTTTAAAGAAAAGGACACTGCACAACCAACAATTTCTGTAGTGAGCCGAAAGCTTAAAAATTAAGAAAAGATTCGATAAACATCACTTGATTCTATACACAAGTTATTATAAATAAGTATTGAATATATTAGAGGTAACAGTAGATTGATATTTCAAAACTAAATAAACTATATTATTTAATACAATTCAAACGATCGTTACAAAATAGAAATTAGATTCAAACTTGAATCAGAAACAAAAACATTATTTTAATATAAGAGGAATATATTAAATATCTGAGTTTAAAATTACAATGGCGCATACTTCTGTTAACATTTCAAAGAATTTTACTTTCGATTTTTTAAATTTTATTTTCAGCACAGTTTTTCACAATTAAAGACGAAGCTTTTAAAAAAAGCACAGATTTTCACAAATAACACTATTTTATTAAAACATTTAATTTATTTATAGGCAGTAGTAATCGTGCAAGGGAAATGATGTACACATTTTCCAATATAGACCGCCGACTGTGAACTCTTTCGTAAGCCTTTACTAACCCGCCATGCACAACAGTTCATCTCCTTGCAGACGGTTGTGCAATCTCATTATTGTTGCATTGATACTCTTACACGCACGACAGCCACAAGGTAGCTTTGATTCATTCCCAGTAGCACAGCCAGACTTTACACCCACTTGACGCTGCCCCAGATAGGCATTAGTGCCAAGGCAGTCGCTAGCGGAGCCTTTCACTCGGCCCATAACTCTTTAACAAGGGCAAGTATTTTTATAAAAATTTTGATTTATTAAGGGCAACCTAGCTGTCAAGACTTATCATGTTCCGGTTGGAATAACAGTCCTTTAGTTGTACACATGTTTCTAATTATCTAATGGTTAAATCAATATCTTTTGCCACATTAACTTTGACATTTAATTCTACTTTTCAGACACTTTGTTATTAACGCAAAAACCTACACCGAACGGAACAACCTATCTCCAACGGAACGACCTATCCCTAACAATACAACCTCCCCCGATCGGAACAATTTACCCTAAACACAACATTCTAACCCAGACACAACCACCTACCTCGAACAACCTATTCCTAACGGAACAACCTTCCCCGAACGGAACAATTTACCCTAAACACAACATTCTAACCCAGACACAACCACCTACCCCGAACGACCTATTCCTAACGGAACAACCTTCCCTGGAGGGAACATTTTACCCTGAACGCAACATCCTACCCCGAACGTACAACCTACCCCGAATGCAACAACCTACCCCCAAAATCAAAAACTACTCCGTACGCAACAACCTACCCCGAACGGAACAACTTTCCCCGAACGGAACAATTTACCCTAAACACAACATTCTAACCCAGACACAACCACCTACCTCGAACGACCTATTCCTAACGGAACAACCTTCCCCGAACGGAACAATTTACCCTAAACACAACATTCTAACCCAGACACAACCACCTACCCCGAACGACCTATTCCTAACGGAACAACCTTCCCTGGAGGGAACATTTTACCCTGAACGCAACATCCTACCCCGAACGCACAACCTACCCCGAATGCAACAACCTACCCCCAAAATCAAAAACTACTCCGTACGCAACAACCTACCCCGAACGGAACAACTTTCCCCGAACGGAACAATTTACCCCGAGTGCAACAACCTATCCCGAACGCAACAACCTATTCCAAAACAAAAATCTACCCCGAATGCAACAACCTTCCCCGAACGCAACAACCTACCCCGAATGCAACAACCTACCCCAAACTCAACAACCTACTCCAAAATCAAAAACTACTCCGGACGCAACAACCTACCCCGAATGAAACAACCTTCCCCGAACGCAACAACCTACCCCGAATGCAACAACCTACCCCAAACTCAACAACCTACTCCAAAAGAAAACCTACCCCGAACGCAACAACCTACCCCGAACGCACCAACCTACCCCAAAATCAAAAACTACTCCGGACGCAACAACCTACCCCGAATGCAACAACCTTCCCCGAACGCAACTTCCTACCCCGAACGAACCAACCTACCCCAAAATCAAATACTACTCCGGACGCAACAACCTACCCCGAATGCGACAACCTTCCCCGGACGCAACAACCTACCCCGAACGCACCAAGCTACTCCAAAATCAAAAACTACTCCGGACGCAACAACCTACCCCGAATGCAACAGCCTACACCGAGCGCAACTATCTACAAAGAACTCAAGAAGCTACCCCAAGCATAACAAACTATCCTAAACGTAACCTACCCCGATCAGTTTTAAACAATACTCGTATGAGACATTATCATAAACCTTAGGACATATCTCCACTAAACGTGATAGAGGTTTTTGGCTATTATGAAATTACTTTCAATAAACTTCGATTGTTCAATCTAAAAGGGGTCTAAAACATATGACTTATAAAAATGTAAAAGCCATCCTAAATGAGTCAATAAATGATTAATTTATAGGTTTTGTGTATGTCTTTTATTTGTTTAAAGTTAAAGTAATTTGTTTATTTTATTGACGAATGTAATTTTTGAGTTGGGTTGTATTAAATAAAGAGGAAGAAAATTAAAACGCAGTAGTTAATTGTATTTGAAAAATTCTTTTCCTTCCCTTTTTAATCTACCAGGGATTTTTTAGACACAAAACAAGCTAATATTCTCGTGCCACAGTTCAAAATTACAATTTAAGATAAAGTAGCTACACCAGATGTAATTGATAGAAGTGTACTTAAAATTTGCTGGTTATACTTTTAAAACATTTTACACCGGATTTAGAACATTCGGTATCCGGCTATTTGATAATCAAGCTGGCATTATTAAATACACTTGCTTAAATAGCTATCAACGTTTCACACGTACGTAGCGTGTAGTTGCTATGGTGTTATTTTACAGAGAAATTAATGCCCTAAGTGTGCATATCGAAATTGGTGTAACAAAGATACTACCTGACCAATAATTTGACCTTTCTCCTGTTACTTGAGTTCCTTTCACTAATTACTTTTACTCAAGGCGACAAGGCTAAGAAGGCGACTGCCTTCTTTATCGCTGCATGATACTATTTTGTTTATATTTAAATAAATAAAACTGTATTAATTAAATTAAAAATGTGTCCAACTGACAACACTTCTCCTGTGTTTGAACACCCTACAGCTAATTATACAGAAATAATTACGTTATTTAATAATGGCCATGATAAATCTCGCGTAAACACTGATCATTATTTTATTATTCAAATAAACTTGCCTTCCCCTCCATCTTCGCTGTAAGCAATAAAACTACTGTTACCTAGAAACAAGTCGCAATAAGCTAAGGAATATCGCAATTTAATAACTACTTGTGACTATGGTAAATTAATGGGTTGCTCATTTGACCTTTACCTTAACGTCGCGAATTTTCTACTGCTGTCCGCTCATTAAATTTTTACTCTGTATGATTTTAACGATGTAAACGACAGTAGATGATATTTTTAGTTTTTAAAACGTATTCTTTTCTAACGTTTTATAAATATTATATGGCACATATTCGCATTCTGAAACAGGCAGAAAAGGCAGAAAAGGAAAGGGTTAGGATACCTGCCGTGTGCCTATAACTCTGTGATCAGGGCGTTGGTCTTGGTTGTTTTTTTTAGAAGGGTTTTACAAAGTGGGAGGACATTTTTTAGTTGGGACGGACATGAGGCGTTTTTCAGGGGAAATGTTTTTACTTAAAATCATACATTTTTTGTCTTATGTTTCTTTCTGTACAAATATTTACTTCGTACAAAGATTTGCCAAACAAAGGTTGTACACACAATTACTCAAGTCCCGTTATATAAATTATAATATTACTAATATAATATTATTATATAAATTATAAATATACGATCAACCTAAACGTAAACACAACTTTAAATCTCCATAATATCGACATTTCTACAGACGTCGATGAAACTAGGGAACTGTTACAGTGTTCGTTAAGACCGGGGCTGGCCATGGTGTGATTGTTCCGAACAATACGCGAACAAGTCATCTCTGTAGAAACAATAGCTGGTTTTGTTTGCTCGTGTAGTTCGAAGGACTTTTTTACGCTAAATAAAACAATACTATACAACTTTCTCACGATTCTTCTGTAACAAGATACATATTACTAAGTGTCTCTCGGCTTAATCCTGCACAAGTAGGAACATGACAGAACTTCCTTACTAAAGTTAGAAGTTGTAAAACGTTTCCGAGGAATATAGGTATAGGAACAGACGAGCTGACAATTTTAAAATTCCATCCACAAAAGTATGGAATAATTTTCTGT
The DNA here is from genome assembly GCA_036971475.1 of Prosapia bicincta. Lineage (NCBI taxonomy): Eukaryota > Metazoa > Arthropoda > Insecta > Hemiptera > Cercopidae > Prosapia > Prosapia bicincta. Next base: position 15,794,697 of record JBAIZL010000001.1, on the reverse strand, counting down.
GTGATTTCAAAATACTCAATGAAAAGTTGTTACACAATCGGTAACTTTATTCTAATAATACCGCTTTTTTTCTCACAAAAGGGTTAGGTTTTCAAAACGTTACATACATTTAAAGTAAAATAAACAACATTGAATTAAAGGTAAAGATTAATCAAGTCTAAAAGTAATCAATACAAATGCTTAAATAGTATATATATATATATATATATATATATATATATATATATATATATATATATATATATAATAAGTTATGTTTAAATATTAAAATCATAAATGCATTTTTCAAAATCAAAATTTGTATCCGTACTTAAAACTTTTCAAAAAGAAAAATTATCTACAATTATACCTGTATTACAATTTTTATTCATACTTTTAGAAAACCACCAAGAATCTTGTTACTTAAATGTTTGCGATGTGTTTTAAAAATATAAATTCAAAATACAGGCCTACTCGTAAAGCGAACTTTTAACTTGAGTGAAACATAGTTTCATTATTTTATTATATCAAGGTAAATAAGAAAACAGATTCCGAAAGTGAACTTTCTAATAACCATTATTAAAAAATAATTAGCAACCCCCATTGTTTCGCCACTTATTGCTCCGCCATTGCTTCGCCACTCACCGTAGTTATTAAAGTACTGTACTCATATAAATATTAAAAACTTTTGAAAATCCCACCTTGATGAAAAACTATTCCACCGATCAAGTTTGGTCTAACAATGACCTCTTATAAATCAATTCTACTTTCAAACGAACATAAAATACCATACAATATAATATAATAATGTTCTTAAATATACGGCTATGTTAACAATAAAGCAGATCTCCCTTTGTTGTAACAGACAATGACCATTACATACGGATTCAACTTTAACCAAGCGTTAACATTACCGAAGAATATGCAAATAATCGAATGTCTTTAAATATAAGGCTATTTTAAGAATAGAAATCTAATAATATAAAACTCTGAATCCCCCTACTGAACCGAAATCTCCCTTTACATGTAACAGACAATGGCCAACACATACGGATTCAATTTTAACTAAGCGTTAACATTACCGAAGAATATGCAAATAATCTAATATTTTTGAATATAAAGCTATTTTAACAATAGAAATCTAATAGTATAAAACTCTGAATCCCCCTTCTGAACCGAAATCTTCCTTTGCATGTAACAGACAATGGCTATTGCATACGGATTCAATTTTAGCCAAACGTCAAAAAATATGCAAGTAATCTAATGTTGGTAAAGCTCAACGTATATTTAGAGTAAAGGTGCGTACTGATAATATTAAATATAGTTTACTTATAAAATCTTTCTTAGTATTACATGTATCGTAGTTACAATTACGTTAAGCATAGAAACCTAAAATTTGTTACCCATTCCTCGCCTTAGATATCGAACATTTTTACTCGTTATTAGTTGAGATCTCTATCTTTTTCTTCTACGCTCACTAGATTCTTGCATGAAGTCGTCCGTAAGAAAAGCTTCCTCTTTAAACTCGGAATGAGACCAGTTTTATGAAGTCGACGTGACGACATCATTGTTTTCTCAATCACGTTAAACCACGCAGTAAACTTCTTAAATGTTTACATTACGTAAACTTTAATTAGGTTTTAATTTCATCATGAAAGGTTACTGCAAGGATTACAAGCTCTAGCATTTACATACGAACCAGCTGTGGCGTCATGCAGGCACACGGTGTTTGTGATTTATTATGATTGCAAACACGTTTATTATCCATCACAGAAAATGCATTGCAAATCAAAATATAATAACTTTTAATTAGAATCTACCAATACAACGACTAAGGCTGAAGTAGTATATTTGAGGTTGGAGCAAATGAACTCTCAATGAATACAGGATAGTACAGTATATATCGATCGATTTTATACACGCCTGAGAACAATAATAACTTTTATCTATTGTAAGGTTTTACCAAAATTACGAATTATTTAGTTTGAACGGATGTTTTGAAAATCTTTGCGTGATAGAATTTTAATGTTATTCATAACGTATAATTAATATGAAGGTTTAATCACTCAACAAAAACTTATTTTTAATAATGTAATTAACTAATTATTCTGTAGAAAATCTTTAAAGCGGAATTCCTTTGTTTCCTTTATTTGATGGTAGGCTTACTAAATTTTTAATTCATTATAGGAAAACTAAAAGCTGTAAAGGTTATAAAGTCTAATACGATGTAAAAACATCTGAGTAAAAGCTAGATAAAAGTACGAAACTAATTTTAGTGATTCCAATGCATTTAAGCAGGCGAGTGGGAAAACCTGTTTTTGCAGATTAGAACTAGTTTTGAAATAATTGTCAGATACGTCAATAGTATCCATGCATTTTATGGATCCTTCAGAGTTTCTTTCCATAAGAAACGGAAACGCACTTCTAGTTACCCACTTTCTTCACAAAGTAGTAGGATTCAGAAAACTCTCTCGTCTCATTACCACGAAGCCAATGCGCGTAATCCAAAGAAATATAATATTCAGTAATTAACCTCTCAAATCAAGCAAACAATAATTGTATCTTTTCCTAAACTAAAAGCCTAGAGGATTAACATGCGACTTTACATACAGAGTGACATATGACTGGCAAGCCTACTTTAAACTCTAAAGTTTTATGTTTGGTGTTTGGTCGTTTACTGATAACCGCTGTTTGTAGTACGACAATCAATTTTAACTATTATCGTATATGGAGGATAAGGAAAGAATTGTAAATAGGGCATTGAACTCTGGAATCTAGGATCTGTGCTCACCTGCACAGGGTCGCATAATTGAGTAGATTGATCAGGAGTATAAGAAAGCTATAGAAGGTAGCTTACCAACTACACCTCTCAGAAGAAAGGAGAATAATAGACGTAGGATTAAGGTAGAAGCATGAACCTTTACTCAGGAGTATAGGATCTGTACTCACTTGCGCAGGGTCGCATAATTGAGTAGATTGATCAGGAGTATAAGAAAGCTATAGAAGGTAGCTTATCAACTACATCTCTCAGAAGAAAGGAGAATAATAGACGTAGGATTAAGGTAGAAGCATGAACCTTTACTCAGGAGTATAGGATCTGTACTCACTTGTGCAGGGTCGCATAATTGAGTAGATTGATCAGGAGTATAAGAAAGCTATAGAAGGTAGCTTATCAACTACACCTCTCAGAAGAAAGGAGAATAATAGACGTAGGATTAAGGTAGAAGCATGAACCTTTACTCAGGAGTATAGGATCTGTACTCACTTGCGCAGGGTCGCATAATTGAGTAGATTGACCAGGAGTATAAGAAAGCTATAGAAGGTAGCTTATCAACTACACCTCTCAGAAGAAAGGAGAATAATAGACGTAGGATTAAGGTATAAGCATGAACCTTTACTCAGGAGTATAGGATCGGTAATCACTTGCGCAGGGTCGCATAATTGAGTAGATTGACCAGGAGTATAAGAAAGCTATAGAAGGTAGCTTATCAACTACACCTCTCAGAAGAAATGAGAATAATAGACGTAGGATTAAGGTATAAGCATGAACCTTTACTCAGGAGTATAGGATCTGTACTCACTTGCGCAGGGTCGCATAATTGAGTAGATTGACCAGGAGTATAAGAAAGCTATAGAAGGTAGCTTATCAACTACACCTCTCAGAAGAAAGGAGAATAATAGACGTAGGATTAAGGTAAAAGCATGAACCTTTACTCAGGAGTATAGGATCTGTACTCACTTGCGCAGGGTCGCATAACTGAGTAGATTGACCAGGAGTATAAGAAAGCTATAGAAGGTAGCTTATCAACTACACCTCTCAGAAGAAAGGAGAATAATAGACGTAGGATTAAGGTAAAAGCATGAACCTTTACTCAGGAGTATAGGATCTGTACTCACTTGCGCAGGGTCGCATAATTGAGAAGATTGATCAGGAGTATAAGAAAGCTATAGAAAGTACATTATCAACTACACCTCTCAGAAGAAAGGTGGATAATAGAAGTAGGATTAAGGTAGAAGTATGAATTCTTCCTTGCTCAGGAGTATAGGATCTGTACTCACTTGCGCAGGGTTGCATAATTGAGAAGATTGATCAGGAGTATAAGAAAGCTATAGAAAGTACATTATCAACTACACCTCTCAGAAGAAAGGTGGATAATAGAAGTAGGATTAAGGTAGAAGTATGAATTCTTCCTTGCTCAGGAGTATAGGATCTGTACTCACTTGCGCAGGGTTGCATAATTGAGAAGATTGATCAGGAGTATAAGAAAGCTATAGAAAGTACATTATCAACTACACCTCTCAGAAGAAAGGTGGATAATAGAAGTAGGATTAAGGTAGAAGTATGAATTCTTCCTTGCTCAGGAGTATAGGATCTGTACTCACTTGCGCAGGGTTGCATAATTGAGAAGATTGATCAGGAGTATAAGAAAGCTATAGAAGGTAGCTTATCAACTACACTTCTGAGAAGAAAGGAGGTTAAGAGACGTATGATTAAGGTAAAAGAATGAACCCTTACTCTTTAGTATAGGATCTGTACTCACTTGTGCAGGGTCCCATAATTGAGTAGATTGATCAGGAGCATAGAAAGGCTATAGAAGGTAGCTTACCAGCTACACCTCTCAGAAGAAAGGAGGATATTAGACATAATAATAACGCAAAGTTTCTCAAAATTTGAGGATAACTACTTCTTGTAATTTCTAGACACTACGGAATTCAATTGTTAAAGAATTAATTAGGGTGAAGAGTTTTTAGAAATATAATTTTGAGGTTTTTTCTGTACCTAAATAAAATTCTAGCAACAAATCGTTACATACAAAAAAACAAGTAATAAAAAAGTTACAGTCCATTCCTACTTAATTCAACACAGAGAAATTTTATTTTAGGTACTTTTTTTTAAATAATTACAATTAATGTAAATAAAGTAACATAACCTATACGTTAAAACAGCTGTTCTACAACATAACCTACACATAAAATCAGCTGTTCTATGAAATCTAGGATGTTGTCACATAAATGGGACGAAATAACTATATTGCATACCTTGCCCCATATAAAACTAAAATTATTTCTTATTAAATTTAATTAATAAATAATTATTTGAAAAAACTATATTAACATCAAGTGCCATCCACTTCAAGTTTTAAAAATCTATTTAAACTTGAATGGATGAAAGTATTTTATTAAGAATTGAAATTTTGAACAATATATTATTAGGATATATATATAAGGAGATTGTGAACTGACAGTAGGAATTAAAAAACCGACAGTAGGAATTTCTCGACCCTGGAGATAATTAGCAAATAATAAAGATTATGATGCTGCGTGGATCAGATGAATCTTCAAAACTGCTATGAACTCCGAAGTAAATAGATGACGGAACTAGTACAAGGCCTACACGGGTGTGTTTTGGAAAGTGAAGATTTTAACAACCCATCTTAGCAGAGTATTTAAGTGATAAAACATCTTTTAACTTTTACCTGGGAAGGGTGATAATTGCTGGCCGATGTCTAGAATCCTTATATAATTGAGGTCAAACCGTTTACGCTGTCGGTTTGTTTAGTTTTCATACAAAATTAATGTTCAGCGTATCTTCTTTATGGCTGTTAGGCGTAAATTCCTTTACTTCAAACCGCTGTAAGAAATGCTTCACATGCTGGCAGAACGGTCTAAGAAACCTTAAAGTGTCCTGAATATTCTTAGAAGCACTAATACAAAATATGTATCATAAACGCGCGCTCGTGCGCACCAACGCAGTTTTACAATAGGTTTTTACTTTTTTATATCTGTTTATAATAAGTGTTTAATATTTTAGTTCAGTTCTTTAAGTGATGAACAAGCACTCATAAAAACAAGAAAGAGAGGAGGTGTCTATATTTGTCTGAAGCAACAACGAACGGAAAAAGATTATAAATATGGGATTAACTTCCATTATAAACTGGTTATGTTTCCAAAATTCTTCAAAAACGTTTTCATATTTCATAATTGACTAAAACACTGACGTTTTCGGCAAACGAGTTTCACACAAGTTAAGTTCAATACTCAAACACTGAACTAATACGATATATGTCTAGTGTCACATTACTTTGTTTCAGTCAAGTATTTAATTATATAAGTAGTGATATATTTAAAAATCTCAATATAAACCACAAAACACGTATTAAATACTCGTATTTAGAAAATGGAATTGCATAATCCTCCAGCTAAGATAAAAAAGTTGAGTAGGGCCTATGATTTGATTTATTAACTTGAGATATTATTTTCCACGTTTACACTTTTAGGCCTACATACTAATGTGAAACCACTTGCTTATAGTAGCACTTACTTTTTGCTTAAATGAGAGCAGCCATTTAGGGAGATGTGTAAGATTATCAACTCTGAACGATAAAGAGTTACACTCTGAAGATAAGGTACGAGTGAATAATGAGACACATATCCGGCGTTATAACGACCGCCCTCATTTAAACAAAAAGTAAGTGCTGTTTACGTATTAATATTATGTTAAAGTATATAACTAAAGGGAGTCATTCTGCGCTTACATAATTTTCGACAAAACGTCAATCAAATAATTTCCTATAAATCACTGTTTCTAAACTGTAAATCTATTCTCAATTTTAAGAAAACAATTTGTATAATTCTATTCTTTTAAAAATTCAAAATAAAATGCATACTAATACTCTTAGCACAGTCATCTTCACTTCTGTTATGAATATTTGTACATATTGCAGTACATTTTTCTGCCTTTCCTAACATTAAAATGTTTACCTTTGTTAACGCGTTTCGGAATTAGTCCATTCTCAAAACTCAAGTACTCCTACTATTTAAAGAGTACTATTTAAATTTTAAGAATTGAGTTATTCCGAAAGGCGTCACCAAAGGAAAACATTTTAATGTTAGGAATGGTAGAAAAATGTACTCAAGTATATAAAATACATACATATATTAAAATTTAGCAAATTCCAAACCCAGAACGTTTTCATATAATTAAAATTGTTTACTCTTAAAAACCAATAACATTCAACTAATAACTTTAAACCACATAACTGATTCTCCAATATACTGAATAGATAAACAAACTGTTATTTTTCAATACATAAAATTTTCGTTCGCCTACACATGGTTGAATTATAGCGTTTAAATACAAATTGGCTATTCCACTTATGGTAGCGTAATTTGCATAAATTTATTGTCAACTACCGGCACCGTTTCGCGTGTTTTTGTCAAGTTGGCTCACCTGATTGTCATTACCTTGAGACTATGCAAATAACTACATATTACCGTTATGGGCGTAACCTGTCTTCAATGGTCCGTTGGTGCCAAAACTAGCGCCGGAAGTCAAATTGTTTCCGACAATTTCCGGTCAATTATGAGACTCTAGAGGTGGCACACATTTCTTTTATTGCTTTGGGTTAATTTCTTATAAGTGATAAAACCAGACTTGCGTTTCAAGTCTCTGTTTGACTTCTGTATTTTTTAGAACATACTTATGTTCCCATTACTCATATAATATTCAACAAGGAATTATAATTTGGCTGCACTCTTGAAACTATGACTGCAATGTCTGAGAAATTCTTTTTCATAACATAAAAAGGTCAGCTTTCTACAAAAAGCTGCTGTCTTTTGTTTCCTTTATAGGAGAAATGCTGCTGTATGTTTTTAGGAGTAATGTAAAATGTTACTTATATATAATATGACGTATATTTCTTATAATCTATCTATATATTAACATAAAGCATCGAGAAGAGTTTGAAGTAAAACATTGTACTGACTTAAAAGTCTTTAGTTACAAAAATAATTTTAAATAATAATAAAAAATATAACATTTTTTTATCAATAAAACTTGTTCTTCTTTTAAAAGAGGCAACACCCTCTTTTACTGTTTTAATTTTTAGAAAAAATATGAAAAATTGTTCTGTTTAGACAATCTTAGATGTACCTCCCAGATGTGCCTTCAATCACATATTTTTATTATTAACTTTAATAATCAATAGTCATCAGTAATAGGATGCTGGGTGCGTTTTTGTAATAACAATGCAACCACCTAGTATAACTGAAAGTACCTACTACACAAGCAACATTACTTGGGTTTTTGTATTATAACGTCACTTATAGGCCTATATTTTTGTGTCATCCACTTCTACTGCTAGAGTAGCGTTACTTAGCCTCTACTTTTTAGGTATAAGTCACTGGAATTGCAAAATAACGAAATACAAATTTTCAAAAACTTTCTTGTTAATACAAGAACCTTAAAACAAATAAAATACATACACAAAACTCACAAATTAATCATTTATTGACTCATACGCGTTTCAATGACAAAGTCATTATCATCATCAGTGAGTGTTGCTACTACATACTCTAACTTACAACTCATGTCATTTGAAACGCGTATGAGTCAATAAAGGATTAATTTGTAAGTTTTGTGTATGTCTTTTATTTCTATTAGCATAACCTCATAAGCTAAGCTCGAAATATAGTCGTGCAAGAACCTTAGTTCGTATTCTTTGTATCACTTTTCTTATAAACATTAGACACGGATTATCTACCTATTTTTTTTAAATCCACCCTTCATGGACAGTATGGATGTCGGTTGTTATTAAATAATAGAGGTTCTTCACTTCCTATTTTTGTGAGTCAGGAATTACCCTGCTACAACTGATAACATGTGTTATGCATTACATGCAACATTAGTGTAAAATTCCTATACACTATAACCTTAGCACAGCAGCTAAGAAACATTGCACTATCCCCACACACACAATCCTTGCAATGTAAGTAATTACACAAATACTTCACCAACATGATGAGGCCAGATACATCCATCATTACTACAGAACTCCGATCGGAAAACAATTGGCCAACGGAAACGTCTGTGTCTCACAAACGGCGGATTCGTGCATCAACAGCAACAATCCAATCTTTACATCTCAGAAATAGAAAGTTCGAAAAGTATTGTTTTACTGTATTACTGAGAGTCCTTATTAGCACAGATTACTCGTCTGATTAGCACACAGATACAACTGTACTCTGCAGGAAATAGCTTCGCAAAGTACTCATTTACTCGATTTTATTTAACATATAATGCGTTATAAAACATACAATGCGTAGCAACATATACGCTAAGTACACATTGCTTTTAATTTATACAAAATGTCAATGTGTAGACTATAATAGTCGTATATATGAGTACGAATAAATCAACCCGGAATTGGGCTTCAAAACAGCTTAAAAGTTATAAGTATATACGGCTAGATTTGACTACATTCTTTTGCCTTTCCTAGATCAAAACGTTTTTCTATGTTTCGGATTAACTCTATTCTCAAAACTTCAAAATATATTAAGGTTTTGAAAATGAAGTTAATCCGAAATGCGTCAACGAAGATAAATGTGTTGATGTTAGGAAAGACAGAAGAAAGTCTTCAGATCTATACCGATATTCCCAATAGAAGGAAAGGCTAGTAGGTCTAACTTACACTAAGGCAAGCCCACACTATTAGACAAAGTCGAGCGTTTGTCTATAGACATTGTATCTAGACATTTTAGATACTAATTGCGTGCAAACACTTGTTGGTTAGTTGCTAGACATGGCTGACCTTTTTGGGATCACTGCTTGCGCTATTATAAATTTGAATAATGAAAAAGCAAAAGAGGAGACGTTGGCGGAGGTATGTAATTTTTGCAGAGGGACCTCGTTTCAATTGCAATTTACTTTCGACACTGAAATTAGAAGACCCTATGGGGCTCCGAAACTTTACACATTTGACTCCAAGTGAGTTTGAAGAATTACTACAGCTTTTAAGTAGAAATATTGATACAACAGAAAACCCGTTTAGTCAAATAATTCCACCATATATGGAATTTTTCCACATCCCCCACAACGGATTTTTCCTATTTTTTGTCCAGCTCTTCGATCCTATTTCTTTTTTATAACGATTTAATCATTATTTAAATTTTACCGGTTTTTATATCTACCTTTCTAACGGTAAAACTTTGGTTCTGAGGCAAAATAACGAAATAACGTATCAAGGCCTCCAGTTATGAACTCTTTGCCGTAGTGACGGTCGCAAAAGAGCAGAACAGTGTCTCCAATACGTACTTTCATCTACTGTACAACTCACTTTTCAAAGGCTAAGCTATTGGCGGTAGAAATAGCTTTGACCCCCTTTCAATAACAAATGCATTAATCTGTAAACAGATTGGAATAGAAGAGGAGTATAACGTATAAAATAAATGATTTTTAAATTTCTATGAACTGAAACAGTTTTCATAACTGATTAAACACCGAAATCTATTCAAATAGCTTATCAAAATTCTTTTATGTGTAATCTTTAAGAGTAGACAATGGTCAGAAATTATTCCAAAATCATGATAACCTAGCAGAAACACTCTATCTGGACATCGTTCCAGCAATACCCGTTTTAACAATTGTAAAATATATTTTCATATTTTGTAAGAGGCCACATTTTTCGAGCTTTACACCTTGTAGAGAATAAAGAATTCTGAGAATAGTAATTAATGTAACTAGGGTAACAAATTTTATATCAAATTTAGATAATTTAGGAGGCTAAGAATAGTAATTAAAGTGTTCGAGGCATCAAATTTTAAATCAAATATAGAAACGTAAGATTCTGAGAATAGTAATTAATGTTCTCAATGAATAAAATTTAAATTCAAGTATAGATACGTCAGATTGTAAGAATAGTAACTAATGTACTCAGTGGATAAAATGTAAATTCAAGTATAAATACGTCAGATTCTTGGAATAGTAACTAATGTACTCAGTGGACCAAATGTAAATTGAAGTATAGATACGTCAGATTCTGGGAATAGTAACTAATGTACTCAGTGGACCATATGTAAATTGAAGTAAAGATACGTCAGCTACGTCAGATTCTGAGAATAGTAACTATTGTACTCAGTGGATAATGTAAATTGAAGTATAGATACGTCAGCTACGTCAGATTCTGAGAATAGTAACTATTGTACTCAGTGAACCAAATGTAAATTGAAGTATAGATACGTCAGCTACGTCAGCTACGTCAGATTCTGAGAATAGTAACTATTGTACTCAGTGGACCAAATGTAAATTGAAGTATAGATACGTCAGATTCTGAGAATAGTAACTAATGTACTCAGTGAACCAAATGTAAATTGAAGTATAGATACGTCAGCTACGTCAGATTCTGAGAATAGTAACTAATATACTCAGTGGATAAAATGTAAATTGAAGTATAAATACGTCAGATTCTGGGAATAGTAACTAATATACTCAGTGGACCAAATGTAAATTGAAGTATAGATACGCCAGATTCTGAGAATAGTAACTAATGTACTCAGTGAACCAAATGTAAATTGAAGTATAGATACGTCAGCTACGTCAGATTCTGAGAATAGTAACTAATATACTCAGTGGATAAAATGTAAATTGAAGTATAGATACGTCAGATTCTGGGAATAGAAACTAATGTACTCAGTGGACCAAATGTAAATTGAAGTATAGATACGTCAGCCACGTCAGATTCTGAGAATAGTAACTAATATACTCAGTGGACCAAATGTAAATTGAAGTATAGATACGTCAGCTACGTCAGATTCTGAGAATAGTAACAATTGTACTCAGTGGACCAAATATAAATTGAAGTATAGATACGTCAGATTCTGAGAATAGTAACTAATGTACTCAGTGTACCAAATGTAAATTGAAGTATAGATACGTCAGCTACGTCAGATTCTAGGAATAGTAACTAATATACTCAGTGGATAAAATGTAAATTGAAGTATAGATACGTCAGATTCTGGGAATAGTAATTAATTTTCTCAATGCATAAAATTTAAATTCAAGTATAGATACATCAGATTGTAAGAATAGTAACTAATGTACTCAGTGGATAAAAAGTAAATTCAAGTATAAATACGTCAGATTCTGGGAATAGTAACTAATGTATTCAGTGGACCAAATGTAAATTGAAGATAGATACGTCAGATTCTGGGAATAATAACTAATGTACTCAGTGGACCAAATGTAAATTGAAGTAAAGATACGTCAGCTACGTCAGATTCTGAGAATAGTAACTATTGTACTCAGTGAATAATATAAATTGAAGTATAGATACGTCAGCTACGTCAGATTCTGAGAATAGTAACTATTGTACTCAGTGGACCAAATGTAAATTGAAGTATAGATACGTCAGCTACGTCAGATTCTGAGAATAGTAACTAATATACTCAGTGGATAAAATGTAAATTGAAGTATAGATACGTCAGATTCTGGGAATAGTAATTAATTTTCTCAATGCATAAAATTTAAAATTCAAGTATAGATACGTCAGATTGTAAGAATAGTAACTAATGTACTCAGTGGATAAAATGTAAATTCAAGTATAAATACGTCAGATTCTGGGAATAGTAACTAATGTACTCAGTGGACCAAATGTAAATTGAAGTATAGATACGTCAGATTCTGGGAATAATAACTAATGTACTCAGTGAACCAAATGTAAATTGAAGTATAGATACGTTAGCTACGTCAGATTCTGAGATTAGTAACTAATATACTCAGTGGACCAAATGTAAATTGAAGTATAGATACGTCAGATTTTGGGAATAGTAATTAATTTTCTCAATGCATAAAATTTAAATTCAAGTATAAATACGTTAGATTGTAAGAATAGTAACTAATGTACTCAGTGGATAAAATGTAAATTGAAGTATAAATACGTCAGATTCTGGGAATAGTAACTATTGTACTCAGTGGACCAAATGTAAACTTAATTACAGATACGTCATCTACGTCAGATTCTGAGAATAGTAACTATTATACTCAGTGGACCAAATGTAAATTGAAATATAGATACGTCAGCTACGTCAGATTCTGAGAATAGTAACTATTGTACTCAGTGGACCAAATGTAAATTGAAGTATAGATACGTCAGCCACGTCAGATTCTGAGAATAGTAACTAATATACTCAGTGGATAAAATGTAAATTGAAGTATAAATACGTCAGATTCTGGGAATAGTAACTAATATACTCAGTGGACCAAATGTAAATTGAAGTAAAGATACGTCAGCTACGTCAGATTCTGAGAATAGTAACTATTGTACTCAGTGAATAATGTAAATTGAAGTATAGATACGTCAGCTACGTCAGATTCTGAGAATAGTAACTATTGTACTCAGTGGACCAAATGTAAATTGAAGTATAGATACGTCAGCTACGTCAGATTCTGAGAATAGTAACTAATATACTCAGTGGATAAAATGTAAATTGAAGTATAGATACGTCAGATTCTGGGAATAGTAATTAATTTTCTCAATGCATAAAATTTAAAATTCAAGTATAGATACGTCAGATTGTAAGAATAGTAACTAATGTACTCAGTGGATAAAATGTAAATTCAAGTATAAATACGTCAGATTCTGGGAATAGTAACTAATGTACTCAGTGGACCAAATGTAAATTGAAGTATAGATACGTCAGATTCTGGGAATAATAACTAATGTACTCAGTGAACCAAATGTAAATTGAAGTATAGATACGTTAGCTACGTCAGATTCTGAGATTAGTAACTAATATACTCAGTGGACCAAATGTAAATTGAAGTATAGATACGTCAGATTTTGGGAATAGTAATTAATTTTCTCAATGCATAAAATTTAAATTCAAGTATAAATACGTTAGATTGTAAGAATAGTAACTAATGTACTCAGTGGATAAAATGTAAATTGAAGTATAAATACGTCAGATTCTGGGAATAGTAACTATTGTACTCAGTGGACCAAATGTAAACTTAATTACAGATACGTCATCTACGTCAGATTCTGAGAATAGTAACTATTATACTCAGTGGACCAAATGTAAATTGAAGTATAGATACGTCAGCTACGTCAGATTCTGAGAATAGTAACTAATGTACTCAGTGGATAAAATGTAAATTCAAGTATAAATACGTCAGATTCTGGGAATAGTAACTAATGTATTCAGTGGACCAACAGTAAATTGAAGTATAGATACGTCAGATTCTGGGAATAATAACTAATGTACTCAGTGGACCAAATGTAAATTGAAGTAAAGATACGTCAGCTACGTCAGATTCTGAGAATAGTAACTATTGTACTCAGTGAATAATGTAAATTGAAGTATAGATACGTCAGCTACGTCAGATTCTGAGAATAGTAACTATTGTACTCAGTGGACCAAATGTAAATTGAAGTATAGATACGTCAGCTACGTCAGATTCTGAGAATAGTAACTAATATACTCAGTGGATAAAATGTAAATTGAAGTATAGATACGTCAGATTCTGGGAATAGTAATTAATTTTCTCAATGCATAAAATTTAAATTCAAGTATAGATACGTCAGATTGTAAGAATAGTAACTAATGTACTCAGTGGATAAAATGTAAATTCAAGTATAAATACGTCAGATTCTGGGAATAGTAACTAATGTACTCAGTGAACCAAATGTAAATTGAAGTATAGATACGTTAGCTACGTCAGATTCTGAGATTAGTAACTAATATACTCAGTGGACCAAATGTAAATTGAAGTATAGATACGTCAGATTCTGGGAATAGTAATTAATTTTCTCAATGCATAAAATTTAAATTCAAGTATAGATACGTCAGATTGTAAGAATAGTAACTAATGTACTCAGTGGATAAAATGTAAATTCAAGTATAAATACGTCAGATTCTGGGAATAGTAACTAATGTACTCAGTGAACCAAATGTAAATTGAAGTATAGATACGTTAGCTACGTCAGATTCTGAGATTAGTAACTAATATACTCAGTGGACCAAATGTAAATTGAAGTATAGATACGTCAGATTCTGGGAATAGTAATTAATTTTCTCAATGCATAAAATTTAAATTCAAGTATAAATACGTTAGATTGTAAGAATAGTAACTAATGTACTCAGTGGATAAAATGTAAATTGAAGTATAAATACGTCAGATTCTGGGAATAGTAACTATTGTACTCAGTGGACCAAATGTAAATTGAAGTATAGATACGTCAGCTACGTCAGATTCTGAGAATAGTAACTATTGTACTCAGTGGACCAAATGTAAATTGAATTATAGATACGTCAGCTACGTTAGATTCTGAGAATAGTAACTATTGTACTCAGTGGACCAGCTGGCCTGAGCAACCGGGCGGGTCCACAGGTGGCGGATAGTGGGACGGCCTACAGAAATGTAGGTTACCTGTGAATAAGGATTCCGGAAGGTTTCACAGGCAGGAATTAAGGATAGCCACAGGACTACTCACGGGACACTGTGGACTAAGGAAGCATTTGCATAAAATGGGTATCTACAAGGATGAACCAGTGTGCAGATTGTGCGGGCAGGAACAGGAGACTGCCACACACATTATTTACAGATGTGGAGTACTTGCTGAGAGGCGCTTCAACCTCTTTGGTGATGGAACGGCTTTGGTGGATGCTGAAGGTAAAACTCTAGTCAGGAAACTCCTAAACCTGGTAAGAGGGAAGGGGTTATTTGACTAGATCAGGGAGGTAAGTACAATATACCTTAAGGTAGCAGTGCTTCGGGCAACTCAAACCCGCTCCCAAGTTTAAAAAAAAAAAAAAAAAAACTCAGTGGACCAAATGTAAATTGAAGTATAGATACGTCAGCTACGTCATATTCTGAGAATAGTAACTATTGTACTCAGTGGACCAAATGTAAATTGAAGTATAGATACGTCAGCTACGTCAGATTCTGAGAATAGTAGCTAATATACTCAGTGGACCAAATGTAAATTGAAGTATAGAAACGTCAGATTCTGGGAATAGTAACTAATGTACTCAGTGGACCAAATGTAAATTGAAGTATAAATACGTCAGATTCTGGGAATAGTAACTAATGTACTCAGTGGACCAAATGTAAATTGAAGTATAGAAACGTCAGATTCTGGGAATAGTAACTAATGTACTCAGTGGACCAAATGTAAATTGAAGTATAAATACGTCAGATTCTGGGAATAGTAACTAACGTACTCAGTGGACCAAATGTAAATTGAAGTATAGATACGTCAGATTCTGAGAATAGTAATTAATGTACTCAGTGGATAAAATGTAAATTGAAGTATAAATACGTCAGATTCTGGGAATAGTAACGAATGTACTCAGTGGACCAAATATAAATTGAAATATAGATACATCAGATTCTGAGAATAGTAATTAATGTACTCAGTGGATAAAATGTAAATTGAAGTATAGATACGTCAGATTCTGAGAATAGTAACTAATATACTCAGTGGATAAAATGTAAATTGAAGTATAAAACGTCAGATTCTGGGAATAGTAACTAATCTACTCAGTGGATCAAATGTAAATTGAAGTATAGATATGTCAGATTCTGAGAATAGTAATTAATGTACTAAGGTACATCAAACTTAAAATCATACTTAGATACGTAATTTTGTTATTCATGCTTGTTCTAAAACACGTTCTATGCACAGATAAAATCGTTACCTTTTTCTCCAGGTTCAGTTAAGTTACAGTGAACTACATATGAGACATGCAAAAATGTTATCACTCACTGACAAGATATGAATATAACGAGATTTCTAAATTTTAAGGAATAAATAAACTAATGTTCAAATTCAGTTGTATCGTAGATGTTTACCAACTATGGCCTTGTGCCATAAACTAATACTGTGACACAATACATCAATGTTAATTAATCGTTTCGAACGTTAAACGTCTCAGTCACTACTATGTTACTAAAACTCTCACCCAGTTTTTCTGTTTCACGAACTTCTAGGATGACTTTGCGCTGTTCGCTTTAATTCTTTCCCCATTCCACTACATATAGCACTTGATAAATGTCTGGTGTGATGGGAAAATAACGGTTAACGATAGACTCGTTTCGTACCCTTTCACGTAACCTCTTAAAATAATTACTTCTATTACTCACTTGGTTCAAAAATTCCCACTTGACGTCTATTATTATCATTATTATTAATAATATATTTGTCACATTATTCGTATTTGGTTTCAGACTAATAGTAGTTTTAATTCAATTTTTACAATGTTTAATAAGTGTGTGTGTGTGTGTATGTGTGTAAGTGTGTGAATATAAGAATGTTTATGGTACAGACCGTTAGAATAGTATAACGTGAGATGGTATTAATAATACATATAAGTTGCATTTGATAGAAGGCACACAAATTGTAATTTTCGTAGAAGAGCTATGTAACAGCTGCTCTTGTAACAGAATATCCTTGTCTAAACAAATTGTGTATAAAATATATGGTTTTTATTTTTTTTTTTAAAGTCATTTTAGAACTGTTAGATGTTTACAATTTTTAAAATGTTGCTAAACAACACGTCCACAAAGTACCATAAAATAACCATTCTCCCTCTTATAGCGTTCTCAGTAAAACGATTGTTTTTGTGTGAAGAAATTCACAGAAAATAAAATTATTGGTCAAATTTTCAGCTTAAAATAGACGAGACATAAAACAAAGAAATAGTTAGAGCTGTAAGTTGAATGAATTACTTTGCCCCACACACTTTAGGATTGCTACCCCTTGGCCTTTATGGTTCTCCGTCAGAAGATATTGTTGCCAAAGTAAAGAGAATACAAATAACATTGTACCTTCTGGGTGAAAGTAAGTAGAACGCTACCACTATGGAGAACAATGCTAAAATGTTGCAATAAAAATATTGAAAAAAACCCCAATACCACGAAATAATAATAATAAATAACTAATAAGACAAATTACCTAAGATTAAACCCTTATGAACGTTTCGATGACCATGTCATCATTATCAGAGAGCCTTATTACAAGATTACAATCTAGAATAAAATAAATTACAAACCAGACTGACCTTATCAGAGAATAAACTAGGTGGTATTTGGAATACTATTATTTTTGTGGCATTGGGGTTTTATCCAATATTTTTATTGTAATATATTGTACCACAGTGTTCTTGATATTTTATATGTTTAAATGTCTTTATAAAAATTCAAAGTCATGAACTGGATCCAGATTCAAGCTTCCATTTGTCAAGAAGCGTGTTGTTGTAAACATTATCTATGACCAGAAGATTATTTAAAATGATTATTTAAATCCGGAAAACGTTTGAAAGAAGCTATTTACTTTTTCCAAAATATTCACTGAGTAATTTTATAAAAATAGTTATACAATAGTATTTTAGCTGTAGCAATAGTATACAATACAATACTATATAAAATACTTTACAATATACAAACCATGTGTATTCTGAAAAGTGCCTTGGTCTGAATAATACACGACCATTAGCCTAAAGGTCTTTGGTTATAATCCTGTAAAGGCCAAAGAATTCTAAGAGTTCTATCAGACCCCAGCCAGGGAGGGCTCAGCCTGAGTAAATTATTATCAGGGTAAATTCTGTATTAATGGGTGGTTGTAGCATAATGCTTGACACATATAAGACAGCTCGGCCCTATCTGTCCTACCACAATATTCATTGGTATATTGCGTAAAACATTAATAATTTTTATCAAAGGTTTCCTCGGAAAACAAACAAATATGCTTAGCTTTATGATCCAGAAGAACGTTTTGAAATGTCAGCGTGCTGCATAACTAAACAAACATTACAGCATAACCTTGAATAACTTACAGATTATGATGTAGGCTAGACATGACGATTGTAGGTTTCTAGGCAGGCCTTCCCTGTATGGTTTTACGCACTCGTTTCGAATAATAAATCTACATAGCACGCCGCTACTACCGTTATCAGCTGTTATCGACTGCTGCAGGAGTTTTAGTATTCGACCTCAATGTGGTAAAATTACAAACAAAATACTCGTTGCATTTTAAACAACTCTCTGTCGCTGGTGAAGGAGTTTTATTTGCTAAAAGAATTCACGTTCTGGCAATCGTACCAGAGTAAGATAGAATCTAAGTAAACTTAATGAGTAATAATAAAACTTTTAACGTTCATTGTAAATACTTTTCTTTATATCAGAAAAGTTTCAATAACCAAGACGTCATCCTCTGCGGTCGAAAATACTCTTTACACATAAATATATTTACTTTTACTTGAAGTTATATTTGACTTCTTCACTGTAGTATAAACTACTGCATTTGATGTACACATTTAGCTATTTAAAATGTAATTCCAATCCCTTGGAATAATGATTAATAAATTAAATGCGTTGTGTATAATAAACGTATTTCATATTTATAAACGTACGTGTATTAATTTTGTTAATAATTAGGCCTGCTTTATCTCACAAACCCAATTCGAATCTTATTTATAAACGTACGTGTGTTACTTTTATTAATAACTACTTCAACTCACAAACCAAATCTTATTTGTAACGTACGTGTGTTAGTTTTGTTAGTAAATAATTACTTTAACTGACAAACTAAACTCAAATCTTATTTGTAAACCCACGTGTGTTAGTTTTGTTAGTAAATAATTACTTTTACTCACAAACCAAACTCAAATCTTATTTATGAACGTACGTTTGTTACTATAATTATTAATTACTTCAACTCACAAACTAAACTCAAATCTTATTTATAAACCTACGTGTGTTAGTTTTAGTATTAAATAGTTACTTTAACACACAAGCCAAACTCAAATCTTATTTATGAACGTACGTGTGTTAATTTTTATTAATAACTACTTCAACTCACAAACCAAATCTTATTTGTAACGTACGTGTGTTAGTTTTGTTAGTAAATAATTACTTCAACTCACAAACTAAACTCAAATCTTATTTATAAACCTACGTGTGTTAGTTTTAGTATTAAATAGTTACTTTAACACACAAGCCAAACTCAAATCTTATTTATGAACGTACGTGTGTTAATTTTTATTAATAATTACTTCAACTCACAAACCAAATTCAAATCTTATTTAAAACGTATGTATTAAGTTTTGTTAGTAAATAATTACTTTAACTTACAAGCCAATCTCAAATCTTATTTATAAACGTACGTATGTTACTTTCATTATTAATTACTTCAACTCATAAACTAAACTCAAATCTAATTTATAAACCTACGTGTGTTAGTTTTTTTTTTTAATAAATAGTTACTTTAACACACAACCCAAACTCAAATCTTATTTATAAACGTATGTGTGTTAATTTTTATTAAAAATTACTTCAACTCACAAACCAAATTCAAATCTTATTTAAAACGTATTTGTGTTAGTTTTGTTAATAAATAATTACTTTAACTCACAATCCAAACTCAAATCTGATTTATACCTAAACGTTAATATACTTCATGCCTAAAACACATAATTAAGACATTAGTTAAACAGTGTTTCTTGATAAGTTTTTAAACAACCTACAAACAATTTTACAACTTACAAGGAGATAACTTACAACTTACCTTAGTCTTTGATAACCAAGAGATCAGTTGTGGATCGAGTTTAGGATACACTTATCGAGAAGACCGTCCTCATTTAAACTCAAAGTAAGTGCTACTACGCCCACGTTTTTACACGCTGCTATTTAAGTTAATGTGTAAAAACCATTCCTTGTTTAACTATGCATGTTCTATGTCTTCATACTGTGCAAGCTAAGTGTTAATTCACGTTAACCTTATTTTTATTTCCTCTTGCAATGTAAATAAACCCTTCTGAAGCGTTTACATTACTGGAGGTAAACAAGAATGAGGAAGCGGCGACGTGACAGGAACTGACCCGGGTCAAGGAAGTGATCGAGCCATCGACAGACTTACTAGAAGCAATGAGCGTTCTGATTAGCTGTGACGGAACAGGATTGGAAAGCCAGTAAATGTAATTATTGTCGCTAAAGTCGAAGCGAAGCCTGCGTGAAAGCAAACGGAAGGAGGTCAGGAGGAATATCACCAACACAAGATCCAGTAATGCTGTTGGAACTGATGTAAACGTCGAAACCTAAACGTTTGTCATAATTTGATGAAGGCAATTTTTGTATCGTGAGACACGAAAACAGTGTTTAATCAATTCTGAATAATGGCTGTCTCATTTCATTCTTTAAAAATATTGGTTACGGTCGGAGATTTTTTAAAGTTTCCTTAAACATGTATTCATGAAATGTAAATTTGTAAATTTTATATTTATTAAATCGATATATGTATTCCAGGTAATGCCCCAGTTAATACTTACTACACATAGATTTTTAAATATTTTAATTTTAAAAATTTAATTTTCTACTTTATTATTACTAATATTACTGTAGTCGTTGATGATAATATTATTATTATTATTATCATTCATATTACACTTGCTAGGTTTAAATTTGTAAGTAAATAAATGACAATTTTCAGCTCGTAAAGCAGTCGTTTTATTTCTATAAAATATTTTTATTATTATTATATAACTATTTTACAATAGTAGCCTACATTACTAGTGGTATACAAAATTACTTACTTACCTTCAAAACACTTTTTTACATTATGTACATTAACAGCAATAAACTTTACAAAATTACGCTCTTTACTAGCAGAACACTTTACTAGCAGAACACTTTACAAAGTTTTGCACTTTACTAGCAGAACACTTTACAAAGTTATGCACTTTACTAGCAGAACACTTTACTTGTAGAACACTTTACAAACTTTTGACTTTACTAGCAGAACACTTTACAAAGTTTTGCACTTTACTAGCAGAACACTTTACAAAGTTATGCACTTTACTAGCAGAACTCTTTACTTGTAGAACACTTTACAAACTTTTGACTTTACTAGCAGAACACTTTACAAAGTTTTGCACTTTACTAGCAGAACACTTTACAAAGTTATGCACTTTATTAGCAGAACACTTTATTTCTAGAACACTTTACAAAGTTTTCAACTTTACTAGCAGAACAATTTACAAAGTGTTACACTTTACTAGCAGTACATTTTACAAACTTTTGCACTTTACTAGCAGAACACTTTACAAAGTTTTGCACTTTAGTAGCAGAACACTTTACAAAATTTTACACTTTACTAGCAGAACACTTTACAAATACGCCTTTTATCAAAAATAAACTTTGCAAAATTACGTACTTTACTTGCAATGACGTTTACAAAGTTACGTTCTTTATCTGTAACCCATTTTAAAAATGTAAGAATTTTAACCGATGTACACTTTACAGAATTGTGCAGTATTTTATGGTGTTCAACTTTTAAAATTCCAATATTTCCCCTAATAAACAATAAACTGTATTTCGCCAACAGACTGTAAAATGCGGTCCCATTAACTCTGATTTTTTACTAGTAATTTTACCTTGAACATTTTGACAGATTTATTTAAAGGTCTTACTAAGGACGTTTATGAAAGTAATGAGAAATTATATGACTCGTAAACGAACTAATATTCCTTAAAAAAACCCACTCTCGTAACATAAAATTCACTCTTGTCCATAACGTCCGTACATGGACTGATGGACTGCTTTAGAACATAAAAGGAACAATACCTGGATAAGTAAACATTGTTTAGCCGACAACAAAGGAGAACCTGTTTCAGTTATTTGGGCAGTGCCATAACCATCTTCGAGGGTATTGTCTCTATATACCGCCTCAAACCTTATAGAGCCCTTTAAATTAAGGGCAAACATTCCTCTTACTTTCAAGCTATTCGCCTACTCAGTAGTGTTTTTATACTCTTCGAGCCTTGTTGGTCAAAGTTTATTTCATTTTCTATTTAGAGCACTTTTCTATTATTATTTTACAGGATTATTACAAGTCTGCTACTGCTTTCATTTTGTCAGTTTCAAGATGACTAGCAAGTATGAGGTGTGGTGTGGGGATATAAAATATCGTGTTACAGGATATAGAGGTACTTCAAGTGGACCTACTCTCTAACGGGGCTAAAACCAAGTGTCTCTAAGTTAGCCAACCTTGTAACACTGAGGATAAAGAATGGTGTGTTAGGTAGGACTTGTGAAAGGATATAATGATCCTGGAACTAGGACAAGTCATCTACCCGAAGTAAATCTGCGCTCGACGGAGGTGAAGAGATACATGGAGGATGGTCTATTCAAAGCACATCATTCATGCTCAATAACGGGAACTAAGATAACTTATAACCCAGAACATTAATTTGGCTATATTTTCGTATAAATTATGTGAATACAATATAAGGACGACTCCTTTTATACCATGAGCCATGGTAAAGGAGAATCAGGGTAAAGGTAACTTATTTGGGTCATACAAGGTACACTTACAGTTGAGATTCTTAATATATTCTTCTTCATTTCTGTTAGGAATATTTGTATATTTCTTACCATTTCCTAACATTACAATATTTTCTTTTGTTGACACGTTTTGGAATGACTCCCTTTCCAAAACTTAAATAGTACTACAACTTATTTGAGTACTATCTAAGTTTAGAAAATGGATTCATTCTGAAACACGTCAACAACAATAATTATCTTAATGTTAGGAAAGGCAAAAAAATGTACTCGAATTTATACACTTACAGTGTTAAAGAAATGTAATGAGGCCTAGCACTTCGCTTCAACCATTTAATATTACCTTATTTTCAAAGGTCGAGTCGACTTGAGGGTTGAAAACACACAGTAAAATTCTTAGGCACTACAGGGAATCGAACCCAGAACCTTTAGTTTCGTAATTGACTGCACTACCCACTTAGCAATGCGGCCATCGTAAGCAAATGATCGTCTAAAATATTCTGTTCATTAACAGTTTTAAATATTAATTTTACCCATTCAAATAAATCATTTTAGAATATACACGACACTTTTCACGCCTAAGAGATTTTTCCTGTCGAGATCTGGCATAGAGAACACCTACGGAACCATTTTTACCACGTTAGAAAATGCAAACAAAAAGCCTACAAACAAAAAGGCTGGCTTCGAAAAACTGTATTCCTTTCTATTATTTTTCATTGTCTATGGCATTCAGAGTCTCAATAATTATTCTCAGGAGGGCCAAATTATTGGTAAAATAAGAAGATAAAAATATTTTCAATTAATTTTCACTTCGATTGGTTTAGTGTCAACAGCCCCATTGCACGTTTACGGTTAGATTGTGGTGCACACTTTACTAGCTGCTCAAAATTGAAAGAAGATTCAAGTTGTACGAACTACACGAATTGCATAGATTCTTACATTAAATGCTTTAAATAATACCTTATGGCTTATAATATTAGCTGAATACATATTTGTGTATCAGGTCCTTTGTATAAATAATAAACCCAATAAAAATGTCTACCATTTCTCCAAGACGCCTCTGGGCAATGTCTTGTCTTACTGAAGACTTCTTTATACCTAAGGTCTGTATAGTGATCATGCCAATGTGATTCGATGTTTTATTCCTAAATCACTCAGTCATGTTCAAAATCAAACCTCAAGTCCCCTTAAAGACCAAAACATAAATCAGCTTCTATAACAAAACCTAAATCTCCTTTCAGTCTAATATATTAGTTAAATTTATAACCTAAACCTAAGTAAAATTGAAAACCAAAACATAAGTCACTTTTAAAACCAAAACTTACCTACAACGGTATCTGTGCCGTATCGTAACATCCTAGCAACGCCTTCCAAATCATTTCGCTCCCAACCATACAACTTTACAGTTATTTATTCTCTAATTTACCGAAACACACTTTAATTTAGGCAACAACCGATGCTTACTCTCACGAACAAACGGTCCCCGAATAAATTGACCGATTCAATGCCATTATTTCCCCATTTGGGAGCGCATTACCGGCCCAATCGAAACTCCGTAGTGTGAACTAGAATGCGAATAACGGCCATTCATCGATTCTTGCACGGTTTAAATCGATTTAAGAACTAAGTGTGAACAGTGTAAACTTCAGCTCGTATGTGAAACTTATACGGGTTATAGTGAAAGCATATTTACTAGATATTTTTTTTGGCTCATCTTCCACTTATCTTATTCTTTCGCGCTCAATACACATTGAATGTTTTATAACCATTGCAATTTCACTTTTCCCTTTACAATAAAATTGCTTGGTTTGTTTAGTTTTTATGTTACTACAGTATTCAAATTCCTTCTTATTTTTATAGGCTCTATGTTTTACATTATGTTGTTCGCTCAACATTATATTTTTACTTCATCTCGAGTAATTATTTCTATCGAAATATTGCAACATTTTTAAATTCCCTATAATTTATATTAAAATTATTTGAAGTGATAATAAGCAATTTCGTTTGAAAATTTAATTTTTATATTTTACATGTTAGAAAGTAATTTCAAGACGTTTTCATATGTACATCATATATTTTCTAAACACTTATAGAGTTTAAAACAAATCAAGTGAAGGATGAAATTGTTTTTTTTTACAGGTACAACAATCGAATAAAACTACACTAAATGGTTTTTAACGTAGGTTCTGACAAACGTTTTATTCTAAAAAGGTTTTGATTATAAAATTCAATCTGGAATTGTTTCCAGTCGTTCTAAGAAAGTCTTTTTGACTCTTCGGAAGACCACTATTACAGTATATTTTACAATCAAATCATTTCTTTACATCAATAGAATAGATCTGACGTCACAAACACTAGGCAATATATTATTTTAATTAACATTCTTTATCTTTATTTAAAATGTCTCTTCTTCAGAAATATTTTAAAAATTTTATTTTGAAAGAGTTGGTTTATTGCAAACCTTTTTTTGTATTTTTGATGTTTAACCTTTATTTTGTTTGACCTTCTGTTTAATTTCAAATTTTTGAATTTGTCTTTAATTTTTTCTTGAAATTCTACCTACTTTTGAATTTTGTTTAGACTCGTTATATTAGAAAAATTTAAGATCCATCACAGAATGAATAAAACATTTTAGTACTTAAATGATAATTGAAAGCTAGACTACTCTTATTAAAAATAGAGATAATATTTGTAGTGTAATTATTAGAGATTATGTTGCAAACTCTACAACACTATGACTTCAATGATAAACAGTAATTAAAGTTACTAGCAAAAAGAGAAAGACACTTGATGCGTTCTAATAAATTCATTAAAACTCAGGTTTAGCGATGGGCTGTGGCCTGGTATAACGGAATCCTATACGATAGATTAATTGCGAAGGCGGATCCTTACGTAACGGCTTAGGGACAGGCTTTGCGATGACGCAACTCCTCCCAACTTTCCAATATTCGCAAGAGCAACCGTGCCAATTGCATCATTGGTTTCTTTTTACAGTCATTATTAATGCAATATTTTATACTTAAAGCATCTGCGTGAATTATACTATTTATCCTAAGTTAGGTTCACTTAGAATCAACGGTAACTACAACTTCGTCTTAGGTTTATCTCTCAAGGTTACGTCCGTATATCCCTTGGTGTATTTTGAAGATGTTATTCCACAGTGTAAATTTTAAACGTCCATATTTGTTCAGCCTGTTTCAAACTCCAGATACGTCACTGGAACTACAAATTCCTCTGATTCTCCCTCTCTACTACTTTAGCTCAGCTCTCTCCATTTAATGACACTTACAATTCTTTATAATTTTTTTCTCCTTCAAGAGACAGTTTCTTTTTAGACTTCTTAGACAATGGTTTAACCGTCTAAGAAGACATCTCAGACATTGGTTTTTCTGAAACAAACTTGTTCGCTTTTCTCTTCAAAAGTCCATAAATTTTCTTCTCTTATCCACTTTTCTAAGTTACCTTCATTTCTCGTTTCATCTGTGCATTTAAAAGAACTCTTTGCAATACAGGATTTCCTTGCAAATTATAGTTATGTTTTCGCTTGATCATAAACTCCATATAAAGGAAATTACAGATCTTTTAAAATAAAATTAAGATCTTGATGCTGTTTTGCAGCAAATTTCAGGTGGATTAAGACGCTCAACAACTGTTTTGGATAATCACAAACTGGTGGTCTCAATGACGTTAGGAATTTACAGCGTTGCCGTGGAACGTATAGCCGTTATGACCTTCCCTATTCAGCCTTGACAGATGATCGTGTCATACTGACGAAGTTGCAACGACGACCTCGTTATTCTCCCACATTACCGAATTCCAAACACCTTTCTAATTTTGATTCGTCTGTAATTAGCTTTTTTTTAAAGTATGTCTATTTAATAAAAGTTGACTTTGACATCACGTTATACGTTTCTGGAACAATAATATTAAGTACTTATCGCTTCTTAAATTGTTCAATGTCTATTTTACAAATCGTGATTCCTGCTTTACGTCCGATGACTCCAATTAGAGTAAGTTTAAATGCAATTATCTATATATGTTTAATTGAACGAGTTTTATTTATTATCATGCTTATAAAATCCCATTTTATACAGTAGCATACAAAGGGAAAGACAATTAGATAGGTTTATTTTGACTACAGAAAATCTAAAGAAAAGACAAATATACCAAAAAGAAGAGAACTAAAAAAAAAATATTTCTTTTTGAAATAAACAAAATTTTATTTTGATTTTAAATAAATTAAATGATAGTTTATTAAGAAATAATTAACTAATACAGTACAAATATTTCTAGATTATACAAGATGAATATGAGTTTGAATATTCCTGAATGCGGAACCAAGTTTATACAAACAAACAAACAAAAATTTCAACCTGCGTTCAAAGTCACTAAAGCCATACCAAACATTTGGTACAATTTTATTACTAACCTATCTAAAGAGGTTAACCCCGAACACGGTAAGATTTTTCTTTTCCGCTAATCTGCTCTTAACGCTATGTGGTTGTTAACATTTTATGACTTAAACTGCATTCTTTTCACAACGATTGCCAGCTTGATATCATTATAAAACTACGAGCTGCTAATCTGTGAGTAGTATAATTATAATCAAGCTCGCGCATCCTGATTAGTTGTCCCCGAGTTGTGTACAAGATACATGCGTGTTCATCACCTCTCTATTAACAGCTTGTATGGGTTGTCTGCAGTGTAGGCTGTGGCCATTGTCCGTGGCTGCCACGTCGCAGGAGAAAATACTAGTGATTATTCACTGCAAGCATTTCTCTAACGGTCATCTCACACGTGCCCGAGAACTAAACACTCCAGTAATTGATACAAAACCTTTTGTTATTAATTTCTTTTGAGATATAAGTGTTTTCGATACGTAAAGCTTTTTTGTAAATTTCAATTAAGAACACCAATTCCAGAATTTACTAACTTAAACATAAATTTGTTTAATAATAAAACGAATACAAAGTCACAAAATTAAAACTGATATTTACATACTGAAGCGCCTTAAAACCCCTTAAAAATACAGCATTACAACTACATTTTCGATAGATTAAATTAAGTAAATAACAATTAGTTTTCACATACATATAATGAGGTAAGAGAATAACTAGACTGATAGCAAACACTAGAAGAAGATATCGGACATACGTTTTTAAAATCTATTCCTTTTAGATTTAAATAATTTTTTTCTTACAAAACTGAGTAATTATCTTTACAAAAACTATTAAATTGTATAAATCCTAACATATCATTAACATGCTTTCCCCAAAAAACATTTATAGCGTTAACTATATGAGAGGCCCTTTATATGAGAGAACGCTATATAAGAGGCCCTTTTATGGCGTTTACTATTATTTGCGTTTCTTACTTACAATTAGATATATATTATACATTATTTATATAATAGCCTACCTATATTACACACACACACATACACACACACACACACACACACACACACACACACACACACACACACACACACACACACACACACACACACACACACACACACACACACACACACATACACACACACACACACACACACACACACACACACACACACACACACACACACACACACACACACACACACACACACACACACACACACACACACACACACACACACACACACACACACACACACACACATATATATATATATATATATATATATATATATATATATATATATATATATATATACAGTATATATATATATATATATATATATATATATATATTAAATATATTAAATATGGTTATATGTTTTCTTGTAATATAGTTAATAAATTAAAAATATTTCAAAAACAAGAATACTTTTAATGAATATATTTATTCAAAGCTTTTCGCCGATAAAACATTAGATAATTATTTTCCTGAAGATGCTGGTACTATTTTATCGGCGAAAAGCTTTGAATAAATATATTCATTAAAAGTATTCTTGTTTTTGAAATATTTTTAATTTATTAATTATTATATATATATGAATTTAGGTCTAATTATGAAAAATTGACCTTAACAGTAAAATACACTAATATAACTATGTTTAAAGAGCAGAAAACATTGAAAAAAACTTTTTTCAAAAAAATACTATAAAATACAATGGCAAAGTAAGTAAATCCACTCATTGAGAAATATAAATTATTTATTTTATACGCTGGTCGCAAACATTTTCCTTGTAAGTCTATTGGTTTATTATATTTTTTAATTAGAGCAGTTACTGATCAAAAAGAATTCCTATGTGTTTACAACCTGCCAAAGGATAAATTTCCATTTAGTTAAGCCTTGTATCGAAGCTTGGGCGATTTAACTTGCAATTATGTACGTAGAATTGGAAATGTTACTGGGCGTGCCTCTAAAGAATACGGTATAGCTTGTTGTTACTGCCGTCAGGATTGTGTTTTGAAGTAGCTATCGTGTAGATTAATGATAACTAAATTATTGTTTATATCTAATAAAATATTAAAACATTTTTTAATATGGAAGAGTATTTTGTAATCTCCGCCCAAAATTATGAAAGATAACGTTTCTGAAGAAAAATTGCAAATATCTTTGGACGAAAGTATGTGGAACACTGTCAACCTCATTGTCCTCTAGAAATGAAAATGGAATTGAGTATTTCAAATTTTTCTAAACCCAAATACTGACCCCAGACGTTTTTTACTTGGGTCCGTGTGACTAATATTTTTGTGTGGAAATTTTTTATAGTTTATCTACTCTGTGGCAAATTTTTTTTTCGTTGGCATAAATGGACCGTAAGATATTACAAATAAATTTATAAATTGTTTTCTCTCATTGAACTGGTTATTATTATTACTATTATCAATGAATAAGGACTAAATAAAAAAATTCTCTTTTCGTTTTCCGTTAAAACTTTTTCTTTTATTTATTTTGTTTTTACACTGATCTGGATATTTTCCAAACATTTTTTTAAAAACATTTAAAGGTTCAATGAATAACATATTTGGTGTAAAACAATAAATTCTTATTTTTAATCCCCCTCCACTATTCCAATTTGTTTTCAATTTCATACCATATATATATATATATATATATATATATATATATATGAACTTTTGATGGCGTTCTATTCGTTAAATTTTTATTTATTAAATTATTATATATATATATATATATATATATATATATATATATATAGAGAGAGAGAGAGAGAGAGAGAGAGAGAGAGAGAGAGAGAAGGAGGGAGGGAGGGAGGTAGAGGGAGAGAAACAGGGGGGTATTGTTGGGCTGAATTCTTCCTTAACCCTTACCGTTTACTTTTCAAACATCTATTCTAAACCCTTAAATGAACTAATTGTCAAATTACCCTGTTTTACCATTCTGTCTTCCTCTAGGATTTGTAAGACAAGTTTCAACAGAGTTATTAAACGAATCAAGGCGATTAAAAGTTCAATGTGGCGATTATAATATTTCCATAACAATGCCGGTTGGTTCTCAGATTGTATATCACGAATATTGAGGAAGGCATATCTTGGCTGTTAGAATCAAAGTTATTGAGGCCTTGAGTCTGTTTACTTCCGCAATATTTTATGACTTAAAACTCATAAAATTCATTCAGAATTACAAAGTGTTCTGATTTGTTCCGACTACAAAAATCTTCTGCTGTTGTTTCATAACAAACCTGGATCCGTGCCTTTCACACAACGAACAACGTGCGTTGGGTGGGGTCTAGAAAGTTCGTAACACAATGGGTGATAAAATTTAGACGAGATGGTTATATTATTCGAGTTTAATATTCTTCTAAACCTAACGCAAATATTTCCTTATGGCTGACCAACCAAAAACACTATGGCCTACTTTTAGCCGCTCTGTTGTCTAGGTTCCAGTTTTTCAATTCCTTCTATTAGTTCACACTCTCCTTATGTATATCTTGTACAAATTTTCAGTCGTTACTCAAATACCTTTTAATCCTTCATTCAAGGCCAAATACATTTCTTCAAACTTGTAGTGGATGGCACTTGATGTTAATACAGTTTTAAAATAATAATTCATAATTTTTATTTCTAAAAAATTGATGTAATTAGATCAGATTCGAACTCTTTAACTATATGTTCGAAATCCAGCAGTTGGATACCTCAAACCTTTGGTAATAATGGTGCATAGGTGATTTACATCATTTTTTTCGATTCCTTCTAGCAGTAGTTCTATTAGTATTATAAATATTAATACGCTTAATATATTTAAGGTTTTTTTCAAATATTATTACATTAATTAAATTTAATAATTAATATTAGTTTTATTTAGAAGAAAAACATTTCGTAAGAAAATATAGGTATGCAAAACAGTCAAACCGTCCCATTTGACTTAAAATAAGTGATAACATGTGATTTCATAAAACAGCTGATTTTAAGTTATATGTTATGTAGTAGAAAAGCTGTCTTAACACATAGATTATGTTACTTTATTTATATTAATTGTAATTATTTAATAGAAAGTAACGAAAATAATTTTGTGTTGGCTTAAGTAGGATTGTACTTTAGAATATTTCTTTTTATATTACTTGTCTTTATTACTAATTTAAACTCAAATTCTTTACTCTAAAATATTCCATTGAAAGGTGTTTGTTTAACGTGGTTTTTCCAATAACTCTGAAGCAAAGGTTATTGTATACTTTATTTATTATCTGTTAATATTATTGTATTCATTTCAGCAATACGTTTGAAATTTAAAAGTACTTTCATTGATCGTGATCTTTTAAAATATTACGTTAAGAACACTCAGGAGTATCGGGATAGGCTTCGTCAATAAACGTATCACAATAATAAGAATAATTCACTTGGTTATTTAAATAACTGCTTATGATTTAATCAATGAAATCAAGATGAGAATAGCAACCACATTTAAAATATAATTAAATAATAAAAATATATACAACTCACAAATATTAAAGTTGTATTATAAATACAACTCACAATATTTGTGAGTTGTATATATTTTTATTATTTAATTATAACTTTCACTCACAAGCCAGCTCGAATATTATTTACATTTAAAATAATTTCAATTACCTGTTTTTTGCACATGTGTAAAAATAACGTCCTACTTTGTTATTTAATTCTAAATGTTAGAATTTCTTTGGTCTAATTTGGTACTATAACAGGACAGTGCGTTACTCGGTGATTATTTTGGTGATATTTGAAGGGTAGACATTATCAACTCATCTTTGATTTTTTGCACTTTAAAGGAGAATACCTAGTATAACTATTAGGACAGATATGAAAGATGTGTGAATATAGTTAGTAAGAAGGATAGAAGTAAAAAGGAAGGAGAATAAAACCCCTGGTAGAGGTTAAATGGAGATCACGTATGTAGAGCCGTGTACCTGAAAAACAACTACTCTCCATTAGGAGCATAAAGAGGTGTCTATCGGTTACATCCACTTGTAAGTGGAAGGATGAGGAAGTGAAGAAATACGTAGACTTGGGAAAGGGTATACTATCCCCTGGGAATAGAGGGTTGTGCCCGTGAGCAGGACTAGAGAGAGATGTCTACCTACAACCCCGAGCATTCAATGAATGCTTTAATGTGTGGGTATATTATCACTTTAACTACTAGGCAAAGAATTACAACAACAAAAAATACAAAATAAAAACGAATACAACAAGGAATTTTTTAACTATGTTTAAAATGAGGTTTTTTGCTTCCAAAAACCACACAAATAAATTTAACTGCGACTAATTCTTATTGAAAGGTAATAGAATGGATTTCCTTTTTCTTTAGAAGTACGTTTTAGTGTGTGGTATAAAATGAGAAACAAGTTGCGCTATCAGTCAGAAATATAAATCAATACAGTACTTAAACTGGTTATAAGTGTAGTCAATATCTCTCAATTCGCTGCAAATATACACAAAATCGTAAATCGATTTTTTTAAAGTATTAAGATTACAAACTTGTTTTAGTTTTTTTCAAAACACCTATTAATATTTTATTTTAAAATCTACAAAATTTTTACAGCTTTATTTTTCTCAGTCAATATAGAAATATTGACTGGATTCCTGAATATTACTGCAGAAGTTATTATTACATAAGTCCTAATTATATTACCATCCTCAGAACTATAATATTAGTAAATTTTTAATTGAAGTTCAGCTGCCGAGAATCGGCTACTTGGAAAAAAGAAATAATTAAAATCTAATTATCACCACTATTTATTGGAAACAAACTGTGGTTAAATAATAATAAATACTACTCAAAACCTCTAACCACAAATATTTCCTTTTAAACTGATGTAAATTTGTTTTTGGTTTACCTCTGGTGGTTACTTGGTAACCGAGATGTACGTACATCAGGTTAAAATGAAATCTTTGTGGTCAGAGATTGTTCAGTATTATTTATTCTAATCGCGCATACAATTTACACTAACTATCAGTTTACTAAACAGAAAAGTTTCGTCAACGAATTGTTGCCATCGTAAATGTTGAGCTTATACTGATTATGCCGAAATCGTTGGCATCTGTTTAGTAGACTGGTAATTATTGAGAAATTTATTTTATTTTTCAACTAATTATCTTTGTCTATAAGTTTAATTTATTACTATCAGAAGGTTCATGTGATACAACTATTATTAAATTGTCCAAACAATAGCTTATTCAAGACATTAATGCAAGTCACCTATTTTTTTTCACTTTAAATAAACTTACATAACTGATATTTATAAGCGAATATTTCTACAATATATAAAACGTGACAGTTTGCGATGTTTTTAGTAGTTCTCCCAATATTTTCACACTTCAAGGAAGTTGTTTTAAACCCATACGAATCTAACGCGGTGTCTCGTAAAAATATTGGTACTTCAAAGTTTTTAAATGAGCAAAAACACTTGAAAATATATTTGTTTGTTACACTTGCTTATATCATTACTTACTCTTTATTTCCTGAGGATGGACGTTTTGGAAGATGTATCTCATTAT
Source organism: Prosapia bicincta (assembly GCA_036971475.1). Lineage (NCBI taxonomy): Eukaryota > Metazoa > Arthropoda > Insecta > Hemiptera > Cercopidae > Prosapia > Prosapia bicincta. The sequence goes on along the minus strand of JBAIZL010000001.1, from coordinate 15,760,659 downwards.
CAACACAGACCGTACTGACAATTAGGTTGTTTTAGGTTAGGATGGATGTGTACTATACTAACCTTAAACAACCAAATAATCAGTTACTGTCTGAGTTGACAATGGAATACATCTGCTGAAACGGCCGTCCTCAGTAAACAAAAAAGTAAGTTGTACTATAGGCAAATGTAAAATATTAACATATGTTCTAGTGTTTCTTAATTTTAGAAATTATCAGCTGTTACTAAGCCTACACTATCAGCTGTTTCGATGAGCAGTAGATCCGGTTAATTAAATACTTGTGGCCGTCATACATCAGGTGAAAGTATTTTGAAGGAATTGCACAAATCGTGATTTTTACTTTCTAAATGAAACGTCTGATTTAACTGGAGCGTAAATCACGACCAGAAATTGAATTTTGTGATTAAAGGTATGATCTAAAAATCTTAAAGCTAATTTCACTCCTGACGATCTCTTGCTGTTAAAACGTGTACTTCCAACACAATACGTTTTATTCTTAAATATTTTTGCTTTTTTAAGTTTACCTTCAAGGATTAATCGGTGATACGTAACCAATTAATCTCTAATACATTTATATAATAGTAAAGTTGGTTACGGATCACAGATTAAATATTGAAAATAAATCTTAAATCCTACGATAAAAACTTATTTCGGATTAATCAGAAATACCCTTTTTATTAAATTACGATTATTATTTCAATTAATTTATCACAAGAAAGTGTGTTCTTTCTACTTTTATAACTAAATTTCAACATTATAAAAATTGAAGATTTTAAAGATGGGTATTGAACTTGTTTTAAAGTTTTGTGTGATAAATAGTCTTACATTCTTACATATTTAGAAATAAAATACGTATATATTTTTTAAATGACAAGTAGAAATATAAAACATAAGATGAATAAAGATTTTGTTCTAAATCTTATATAAGACAAAATTTGCAGCATAACACGTCATTTGTGGCAAACAGAATAGGACTTTAACCACTTGCCCAGCTGGGAACTTTGCAAATTGTTAAAGGCCATACAATGAACTGTTACAATGAATAGTAGGCTACGTTTTACCACCTGTTCATAACCACCTATTCCTAGCTTTATGCTGTTATTTGTCCTTGTCATAGGTTTTAAAAGGAACACATAGTACATTGTGTTTATTCCAATATCTCTTACACTTTACACTTTATATTCTTAACGTGTTTTTTAAATAGAAATAATTTTTATTGTGTTTACATAAATTTATCATACAAATTATTATTACTGTTCATTTTCAAAAATCATCCATTTAAAAGAAGATGTTAATATCGCATTCTACTAGGAAGAAACATTATCTACGTTTCCGGATTTTATTGTTTTTACTAGTATTTTAATACTTTTTTTTAACTTTCAAATCATACAAACAAATTTATTAACAGCTAAGAGCAACTGTGTTGTAATTTATAACTTTAAATAAATAAAATCTCTTTGACACAAAAACCTTTTATTACCTTACCTATATTTCAATTGCAAATCCATCTTCTCCACAGTAAATTACTACATCAAAATATGTTAAAATAAATAATAGCTATTTTATAATAATTTCGTTTGTAGATGACTGCTTTCCAATAAAAAGGTGCATAAGGGTTTGTATAAAACGGTTTTGTGGTTAGGAGGTTGTATTTATTTAAAAATTGTTAAAACTTATTTTTTGTTTGCTCCTAAATATCTATGAATTATTACTTTGATTAATCAGTATCAACCAAAGAACAGACGTGAGTATTATAAATAATTTCAATGACTTGTAATAAAAGTTAATGAAACGAGAGTCGTTAAGGATGATACTGGAAAGCAATACTGTAGCTTGATATAACAAAAAAACCTGATACATTTTAATGCTAAAAAATAAATAGTACTTTAATTAGTAATAACATATAAAAATATTTTTAATATAAGAATTAAGGACAGGTTAGTAATAAAAAAAAAAATAGTTTACGTAACGAAAACACTTTACGTAAAGAAAAATTACATAATACTACTTCAAGAATATAGGCTACAGTAAAATTTTAATTTGCACTTAAATTTACATTTGTGACCTGTACCACAACCTTAAAGGCGATATTTAATTTATTTCTCCCTACCCAATCGTCTTTACTATCCATATGTTATAAATAAATAAATACGTGAACACGAACTCACAAAACAATATACTTTACATTATAATAATATAGTTATGACTTGTATAAAGTTATAAATTTGTAGTGTCACTGATGATGATGACATAAATCATAGAATCGCGTATGATAATAACTTATATTTTTTTGTGAGTTAGTGTATAGTTATTTATTTATTTATAACCTTAACTCACAAGCCAGCTCAATTATTGTGTATACCCATATAATATTTCTCTATCTTTGCAAAGCGTAATTATAACGTTGAAAGTGTAATACGGTATTAAAAGTATAAACATTAATTAGAGATACTACGGGTCAGGTATTTTATTTTACTTTTTTTATTTAACAATTTCCAATAAATAGATTTTTTAAGCTATTTATAATGACGTTTCTTTCTTTCAATCGCTCAAATAAGCTCGAAACATTTTTCACCGGTTTAAAAAAAGTTTAGTACATCACATCTGTGACTAAAATATTTCAATAAGCCTTAGGAGTATATATCTTATAAACTTCAGATTAATCCTAAAAGAACTACTTAAATAAACTTCTATTCAAGCTATCTACATGATTATGAAGGCATTTGTTTCTCTTTTTAATATAAGGCTCTACAAATTATGCAGACCGAGGTGTGCGTTATGAAAGTTTAGCATTTGACAAAGTTCCGGTTACCAAAGGTCAGGTCAAGGTGGCCTTGGAGAGCAGTCAAGGTTTGCTTTGTACAATCTCCATCTCCTTAAGGAACTGTAACATACGGTTTGCATTAATAGATAAGTTAGACACGATTATAAACAAGCCACACAATCAAGGCTATCCACGATACATTCCTGACTTCACTCTTACTTTGCAGATTGCGTGAAAGGGGAGCATTTATACGGAGGCTAGAATCATGATTTATCCTGCAACATTTGAAGAAAAAACTTAATTTCTTTCTTTTTGTTATGAATGTATTCTTTGTTTAATTTTCATCGTTTCATTTACGTCTCTTACTTTTATGATTTTCCGTTAACTCGATTATTTAAATAAACATTTTTACTCTAGTAACTTAAATAAAATGTGTGCAAGTTTGTATCCAGTGTAGTAAAATTTAAAACACATTTCGCACGCTGCATTTAGGGAATTACTTAAAGTTTAGAGCATTTCTTTTGGACACGTCGGTTAAAGGAAATACTTTCTTCTCACTGAAGTACGTTTAGTAAGATCGACTCACTTTTGACTAATCTTACGCGGGCTTCGCTGTACCCTTATTATTATCTATGCATGTTGAGCAACTTTAAGCACAATGGATGAGTTTTTATCAATGATACTTTTACACACCTGCAACACCATTGATCACCTTCAACACTGTGGTCGCATTTTTAGTACCTTCTTAGGACTGGATACGCTTTTCAGCATTCAGAGCATCTTATATATATTGGAACAACTAAGTAGCAATTCGAACACCGTCACCGGGCCTTGATCTCCTACTATGATCAATTACCGACCCTTCTGGATGTTCTTATGTACCCTGGATGCATACTAAATACCTTCAAAGCTCATTGAGTTACATTTACGCGCTTTTGACGCATCTTCAGGACATTCAACGCACCTTTTTCACCCTAGATCCGTCCTGAATATTTTTAAATCCCCTTAAGCATCGCCAATGGGGATACTACTACAACCCTCCATGTTCTTCGACTGATCTCATACACCCTGGATGCATTTTGAATACCATTATTTAACCTTCAGCACCATTTCCGCGCTTTTGGCAAACCTTCTTCGCCTCCAACTCACCTTGTGCACCCTGGATGCATTTTGAATACCATTAATGAACCTAGAGCACCATTTCCGCGCTTCTGCAAAACTGCTTCACCTCCAACCCACCTTGTGCACCTTGGATGCATTTTGAATACCATTATTACACCTTGAGCAACATTTCCGCGCCTTCGGCAAACCCTCTTCACCTCCAACTCACCTTGTGCACCCTGATGCATTTTGAACACCATTAAGCACCTTAAGTATTATCGATGCAAGCACCTGGTGTTTACTAGTGCGTACTGATAACTTGACACCATTGTTGGAGGCATTATTTATCCCCATTTTAACTGATTTATAAATGTTCAGTCATCGTTTGCCATTTCAAATTAGCAAGACAACTGCTCTATTGATAAAAAGTGTTCGGAACTTTAGCCAGCGTAGAAAATGTGCGTTCTCAGTTCTTAACAAAAGAAGTTTCTCAGTTTGACTGACCGCCTGGCGGTTACAATATTTGATTCTTTTCATACAACTGTCATGTGAAATAAACTAGATAATCTTGCTCAAATATTGGACAATGACTGTGGATAAAGTATACAACATGGTGGAAACATCGGCCTAAAATCTTAATCATGTCGTTAACTATAGGTTAAATTTATTAAGTAAGACCGCCAGCAAAATAACTACACCCAACGTATGTTTTACAACCTTACTAAAGATGAACAAATGTTCCAACACCTCTAGTTTGTACACCTTTATTCTTCACGATCGCTTCTTTACACCCTCTATTGTTGTTGTCACACTAATGCTTTATCCTTACACATTTTATAAGGAAATGCTTCACACCCAATATATTAGCTAAAATTTCTAGACAGATTTGAGAAAGTAGAAGATTACTTTGTTTGTTTAAATTTAATGACAAATTAATTAAAGTTGACATTAAAGTACTTAAATGATAAAAACTTTAGACGTCACTTCCAAGAAGAATTAGTAAATGTTTCTTTCCGTACATTTTGACCTAAAGCACCTAGATCTAAATAGCATCTTTCATGTTACAAGTACCAATTAGATGAAGTAAGCAGATTGTTGTAACATAAAAAATATATTTTTTTAACATAAATTCAGATGAAAATGAGAGTCACAATGCCCTAATCTATATGGAATAGGAACTAGAGTATGATATTTCTGACTAGAAAATAATTACATTATTTCTGTCTTTATAACGTAACTTATAAGATAAATGGGCAGTACCAAAATACAAATCTTAGAATTTGAGCTAGCAAAACTTGTATAATAAATTTTTTTTCAACATACGGTTTTGTATTCTTGTTCATTTTTCCATTCCACTAACACGGTTAGGTTTTGTAGTGTATTTCTAGATGCTTTATGTTTTGCTTTACTTTAATATATTAATCAGTAATATTCAGATACGAAGCTTAACTTTATCCTTTTTTAAAGGTTTTTATGTAAATTTGATTTGTAAGTTTTACAATAAGTTTTAAAGAATTTTATAAAAAGTTTAAAATAACTAACTGATGTTTATACGTTTTTGAGGTTATAAAATAATATCTTCTTCCACTATGAATAACACATTTGTAAAAACTGTGCTTACATTTCCCCCTGTGAAAGAAACCTGTTTTTCCTGTACATTTATGTGGGTAAACGAGGTATTTATGTATTTTAAAATAATGAACATTTTTATTTTTAAGCCTAATACGAATTTACTATTCTAAGTACCTTAAGCAAACGGGCCCAAAAGGCAGAAATCAACTTAGAACTATACCACATTTATTCACCAATTTTTCACTAATTTTTCATCATCCTAATAATTGTCCACCCCTAAAACGCCATTGCTTACAACTATTCTGCTAAACCAACAAGTATTCATAAACTATCCGTTTTGGTAACGTCATACTTTACCTAACTAGTCAAAGGAACTCCAAGTTAAGGCCGAAAATATCGATGTTACTAAGGGAAGTTTAGGGTGAAAAATTATTAGGATGGTAGAAAATTAGTGAAACATTGCTAAGCTACCATGACATTGCCAAAATAGATTTTATTTGATTTCTGCCAGCTCAAGTAGCTAGCGGTAGTAAATAATTAGTGAAAAATTAGTTGAAACATATGGTATAGGTTGCGTTATGTCACTGGGTCGCTAGCGGTATTTAAGTATATATCACTTATAAAATGTTGAAAAGTTCTGCTCTAATACTAATGAATAGTGAATTTAATAATAACGAACACCTACTCACAATCGCTAATTTATTTTCCTTTACTTGTTTTGATGGCAAAGTCATCATCATCAATGAGTAAAACTACACAAATTTCAAAATGTAACTGAGACTATTTGTGTTGAAGATTATGTCTTTGTATTTTAAAAATATGAGTATAAAACTATTGAGTGTGCTAATTTTTCAATTCTTTCTATTAGATCACACACTCTTTTACATGTATATATATATATATATATTATCATATTATATATTATCATATTATCATTAATTGTAATTAGTTATTAAAAAATGACTCAAATAAAATTTTTCGTTGTTCAACTTAGTATCTTTAAGTCACCTTTATAATTTTTCGTTTGTATTACTTGTTATAAATTACAATTGTACAAAGAAAAACTGAGTCTACGAGGCGTTTGTATTACTTGTTATAAATTACAATTGTACAAAGAAAAACTGAGTCTACGAGGCGTTTGTATTACTTGTTATAAATTAGAATTGTACAAAGAAAAACTGAGTCTACGAGGCGTTTGTATTACTTGTTATAAATTACAATTGTACAAAGAAAAACTGAGTCTACGAGGCGTTTGTATTACTTGTTATAAATTACAATTGTACAAAGAAAAACTGAGTCTACGAGGCGTTTGTATTACTTGTTATAAATTACAATTGTACAAAGAAAAACTGAGTCTACGAGGCGTTTGTATTACTTGTTATAAATTACAATTGTACAAAGAAAAACTGAGTCTACGAGGCGTTTGTATTACTTGTTATAAATTACAATTGTACAAAGAAAAACTGAGTCTACGAGCCGTTTGTATTACTTGTTATAAATTACAATTGTACAAAGAAAAACTCGAGTCTACGAGCCGTTTGTATTACTTGTTATAAATTACAATTGTACAAAGAAAAACTGAGTCTACGAGGCGTTTGTATTACTTGTTATGAATTACAATTGTACAAAGAAAAACTGAGTCTACGAGGCGTTTGTATTACTTGTTATAAATTACAATTGTACAAAGAAAAACTGAGTCTACGAGGCGTTTGTATTACTTGTTATAAATTACAATTGTACAAAGAAAAACTGAGTCTACGAGGCGTTTGTATTACTTGTTATAAATTACAATTGTACAAAGAAAAACTGAGTCTACGAGCCGTTTGTATTACTTGTTATAAATTACAATTGTACAAAGAAAAACTCGAGTCTACGAGCCGTTTGTATTACTTGTTATAAATTACAATTGTACAAAGAAAAACTGAGTCTACGAGGCGTTTGTATTACTTGTTATGAATTACAATTGTACAAAGAAAAACTGAGTCTACGAGGCGTTTGTATTACTTGTTATAAATTACAATTGTACAAAGAAAAACTGAGTCTACGAGGCGTTTGTATTACTTGTTATAAATTACAATTGTACAAAGAAAAACTGAGTCTACGAGGCGTTTGTATTACTTGTTATAAATTACAATTGTACAAAGAAAAACTGAGTCTACGAGGCGTTTGTATTACTTGTTATAAATTAGAATTGTACAAAGAAAAACTGAGTCTACGAGGCGTTTGTATTACTTGTTATAAATTACAATTGTACAAAGAAAAACTGAGTCTACGAGGCGTTTGTATTACTTGTTATAAATTACAATTGTACAAAGAAAAACTGAGTCTACGAGGCGTTTGTATTACTTGTTATAAATTACAATTGTACAAAGAAAAACTGAGTCTACGAGCCGTTTGTATTACTTGTTATAAATTACAATTGTACAAAGAAAAACTGAGTCTACGAGGCGTTTGTATTACTTGTTATGAATTACAAATGTACAAAGAAAAACTGATTCTACGAGGCGTTTGTATTACTTGTTATGAATTACAATTGTACAAAGAAAAACTGAGTCTACGAGGCGTTTGTATTACTTGTTATGAATTACAATTGTACAAAGAAAAACTGAGTCTACGAGGCGTTTGTATTACTTGTTATAAATTACAATTGTACAAAGAAAAACTGAGTCTACGAGGCGTTTGTATTACTTGTTATAAATTACAATTGTACAAAGAAAAACTGAGTCTACGAGACGTTTGTATTACTTGTTATAAATTACAATTGTACAAAGAAAAACTGAGTCAACGAGACGGTTGTATTACTTGTTATAAATTACAATTGTACAAAGAAAAACTGAGTCTACGAGGCGTTTGTATTACTTGTTATAAATTACAATTGTACAAAGAAAAACTGAGTCTACGAGGCGTTTGTATTACTTGTTATAAATTACAATTGTACAAAGAAAAACTGAGTCTACGAGGCGTTTGTATTACTTGTTATAAATTACAATTGTACAAAGAAAAACTGAGTCTACGAGACGGTTGTATTACTTGTTATAAATTACAATTGTACAAAGAAAAATTGAGTCTACGAGCCGTTTGTATTACTTGTTATAAATTACAATTGTACAAAGAAAAACTGAGTCTACGAGGCGTTTTTGAAAGTTCGTTCAGAATGTAAAATGTAAAACAAAATCAAAACAAATGAATACTTCTAGAAGTAAAAAAACACAGACAATTCTCCAGGACGATAATATAACACTATGCAAGTAATTCATTTTATAACTGAACCCAAATTCTGTCAAAAATAATTGAATTAAAAATATTACATAGCCCATAGCAATTTGTTTTTCGTCTAAATTGCTGAGGGATAAATATGAAAGAAGACTGTATTGGTGCCATCATTTTTTTACGGATAATCATTTTTTTAATATATAAATAACTTGTTTTTAATAAATGAGGTATTATGATTTTCTAAACAAGGTTTTAAAAAAAAATTTATTGCTATTTCGACGCTAAAGGTTCTCCAAATTTTGCTACGGATGCGAATTATTTGATCCAATTTTTGTCAAGTCCTGTACGTATTCTTGCACAGCATGTTGGGCTTTTACTCGACCCCGTTCTAAGAAAGGAATAATCTCGATTTTCACAAAATACTTTTCCCTGCGACAAACCGTGTCACACGACTCTATTTAATACGAAGCCGGGTGACAATGCGCTCGAAGTAAACAACAAATGTAGGGCACTTTGTAGGCTGGCTGTAGGGTGACGTAAGGCTTGGTTCAACGCACCGACAGCCTATGCAAGTTAGCGGTACCTACCATTAGGCCCTGGACCATCATCCGAACAACTTGGGAACGTTTTACTGTCGGACGTGTGGGCTAAGCATGCAAGACGAACTTTTGCTTAGTTTCTCCTTGCGAATGGAGAGTATACGTTTAAACTTTCGGCCGCATCTCTCTCCCAAAGATAATAAGGTAATATTTGTCAATGTCAGGAGAAATTCACATTTATTTTCTCTTCAAAATATGTCACTTAAAAATACATTCTAAACAAAAATGACCTGATTTTAAACGTCCAATGTCACAAATAGTTGATAAAACACAACATCCCTTTACGAACAAAATATCAGTAAATTATCAACAATAATAACACAATATCATTATCAATAAGCTATTCAGGAAATACCGCAATGTTAAACTACATTATTATACATCTCTATTAAAATATATTTACTATCCGGCTGGGATGGATTTGATTATAAAGACAATTGAATTTACATATTAACCGATTGCTGAATTGAACGAGTAGTCTCTATTTTCTTCGGACATGAAATAGTACACCTATTACAATGAAAATATTGGAAATAACCCCAATACCACAAATAAAAGGAGTGATCACTCTAGTTTGTAACTTCTTGTTTGCTAGATTGTAATTTTGTAATAAGACCCTCTGATGATGATTACATAAGGGTGTATGATGATAATCGAAATGTACATGAGGGTTTAATCTTAAGTAACTTGTTTTATTTGTTATTTTTGATTATTTTTGTGGTATTGGGGTTCTTTCCAATATTGTCATTGTAATATATTGTACCACTGTGCTCTTGATATTGTGTAGTATACCTATATTAAGATCAGCTTATGTTGGTAAACCTGTTTACTTTTTCTTCTAACCAAACCTACACCAGACACTATGAAGCGACAAGTAATACATTTACATTAAGTCGTCCATTTTATTAACAAAAACGAGATTATCAGTTTCATGGGCATTTATACATTGAAGTTATATCTGTATTATTCCAGTTTTTACCACTATAATGGTTTTCGACAGTTAAAGTAACGCTTTTTCTTATTTATATGTTTTCTTATGTATCATACGAAAAAAAAACGAGTTGATCCAAATTTTGGAGTTACCAATAATTTTATGACTCACGTTCGTTTATCAAATATCTGGTCTAGATACGTAATAGATCTGCTTTACATGGGGCATATGGTAAACAGTTGAGGAAAGTGTGTAGCACTACTTTCGCTCGTTTATTTTCGCAGGATGAGAAGATTTGAAGTAGAAAATCATCACGAAATGCGCTGACTGGGATCTTCGGGTGACTATATTGGGTATTACATATGATATTAGTGTAGTGCTCTAGCCCACTTAGCTTAGTGCCCAAAATAACATAAAAACCAAAACAATTCAACTACAATAAATATTATTTTACTAAGAAATATTACACTGTTTCCCTCTTTAACTTGATCTTTTAACTGTTAGACTTTTAAATTTACGACTAAAAGCTTTCTCTAATGAAATACTAGTTACAAATAGGTCATATCTCCTGGAACGGCTGTCTTCTTAGGATCATACATTTTAGAAATTTTTTTAATATTTTTAAAAGTCTAAAAATTTAACAATTTTGACAAACCTTGATTTGAATTATTATTATTAGGAAAGTGTAAAGTAATGTTTTAGAACTATAATGTTAAAAATTTTAGCAGATAGTAGACCATGGCTATACGCTTCTGTAGAGATAACAATCAGCTGTCTTTAGAAAACACCTGTTCTTACCTTACAAGAAACAGCTGCAACATTCCGTTGAGACGCTGAAACAGATGTTACTATATAATATTATTTTAGTGTTAAACCATTCAAAAATTGTTTGTATGTGTGTGTGTGTGTGTGTGTGTGTGTAGCCTACTTTTAGACACTGAAGGCGTACTTTTAGAGTTTTATTCTAATAATATACTTCCATTGTTCAATCTTTAATTTATACAAAACATTAATAGACTTCCAATAAACAAATTTTTTAAATTTATTTTTACAAATTATTATTTTTTAAAATTCAAATGTTCTCCGTATATATGTGTATTAATATATACTTTGCATAAATTATTTAAATATGTTCAAGCGAAATAGACTACTGTTTTTAACTTCAAATACTAACTTTTAAGAATCTGTTTCGCATCTCTTGAATCTAAATCCTTTTCAACGTTACCACGGTAGATTTTAACCTCTCTCTTTTGCAAAGCATCGTACACAATAGACCATAATATTGATCGATTTATGGTACTGGAGTGATAATCTGCATTGAAAATACTACATTCCTCCCCGATGCAACAATGACAACGAATGTAAGTTATGAGTAGACCTGTGACAGTGAAACTATAGTGTGCAATATAATAGATACGGACACGTATCCATTCAGAGCTATTTCTGAATTTTCAACTGAATAACCATATTTTATAGTTCACCGTTAATAATTTCTTCAAACATCATTATACGTCGATGTTTAGTTTGTCTAATTACGGGTTGGAAAGTATGAAGCCTAATCAAGAACATAAATTCAAACAAAACATTAATTAACCATTCTTTTCTTCCTCGTTCCTTCTCACAATGTAACATAGGCCTAATCAACTCTCACTTTAACAATCAAACCGTATGGATACAACAATTTCCCCTGTGCGTCTCCTCTACAGTATGTTCCAGAAGAGGGAGCTGTAAATCGTATCCTTAAATCCAAGCTATTTCATGTTTTTCACAGGTCATTATAATTTAATTAGTCAATCGTTCCAAAAACGATTAATAAACATGAAGATTTGTTGCAAAAACAGTAAAGAATGGTAGTAGCAAAGCACTGAGGAAGGCGACATCGTCGCCGAAACTAGTTTATTGTGAACTAGTGTGTTAGTGTATTAAACACTAATGTTTGGTGAGATTTTGAGTAAACTATTTTGACTTTTACCTTTGTAAATAGTTCTCCCTAGATAAGCTCTATTTAACTAAATAGTAAAGAACTTGAATACGAAATTTTCTTTACCTATATTACCAAGTTATCTTTAAATATTGAAAAATTATAGTATTGTTTAGAAGAACTATCACAGCTACACTTTTTTAATTTTAAATTATACATTATTGTAATTTAACATCGGTACCATTATATATATATATATATATATATATATATATATATATATATATATATATATATATATATATATATATTACCCAATGTTTCATTATTTCAAACAGCTTAGAATGTTTCACTCTACCTGAGACTTTGCTGTTAGAAAGTGGCTTTTCATGTGGTGTAAAGAACTTGAATACGAAATTTTCTTTACCTATATTACCAAGTTATCTTTAAATATTGAAAAATTATAGTATTGTTTAGAAGAACTATCACAGCTACACTTTTTTAATTTTAAATTATATATTATTGTAATTTAACATTGGTACCATTATATATATATATATATATATATATATATATATATATATATATATATATATATATATATATTACCCAATATTTCATTATTTCAAACAGCTTAGAATGTTTCACTCTACCTGAGACTTTGCTGTTAGAAAGTGGCTTTTCATGTGGTCGAGGCGACCATACTATTTGTCACAATAGGGAATTGACTGCAGTTTCCAGTTTAGACTGCAAAGAACGACAATAGACACATGGACAGCTTTCCATTCAGGCATACTGAAAACCGATATTTGCGTGGTCGTTTGTAAGCAATCGCTAAGGAACGAAAGTCGCCTCCGTCCTTGAGTCTTGAAATATCGTGTGAGTCGTGGGTTTCGCGTTTTCTCTGGGTAATTTATGTTGGGTAAAAGTGCAACTAAAGCATGAGTATTTTGTAACGTAACTAGAACACATAAGTAACTTTCGAACAGTTCGGTTACTTTTACCAAACAAATTGTTCAAGATATAAGTAGCAATTCGTCCTAAATGTCGCAATTCGAAGGATTTCTAGGAAAGTAAGATCAGAATCGTCGTAGCTAATCGAATGTCGCATGAACCAATTAATACATCCAGTTTAGGTCTACTTATTAAAAGCATAGTTTGAGAAATATATTTTTAAAACTGTAACGCCTATATTATTTTATGTATGGAAGTACTTACAGTAGGGTATTTATTTTCTATACTTCTATATTTTTAACAAGCCAACGTCGTGTCTAAAACCATCAATATTGATATTTGTTAACAATTTTACGCGTCAATTTATAATTGTTGCATCAATTATAATTGTGCGAAATTGTAATTTAACGCATCATTTACTTTAAAAATTACTTTTGGATTAAAAATAATGGTTGGATTACAATTGGAAATTCTAATTATACGATTTTATCACAACGTTCCAGGGAATTGATTTAAACATTTTAACACATTCCTTGAACTTTATTTTTACTGTTAAAACTTTATACTGAAAGAAACTATAAAATATTTATTCTAATTAGACATTTTCACTCCAAATTATTCCCTTTGGTTTCCAACATTTTCGTTACATAACTTTGCTTTCGGAACTACCTAGTTTATATTTTCCCACACGTTCCTATCTATAACCTAAAATTCCATAAAACTACTACAATATCACTAAGAACGTTATAGAACACACAGGAATAATAATTACTAGTATTGGTTAACAAAGACTATAGCAAAATATAATAATAAAATATTTCAGGGTTGTAAAAAAGGCTGTTTCCAGAAAGTACTGTTTGTATATAATTATGCAACCCTACAAATGGTTACAGTTCGTCCCAATCATGAATGAGAGTTACGTCAAGAAAGATGATCATTACATTGGAGACCATGACATAGTATAATGTTCTCGTGCCAAGATTGGTAACACCACTCCTTGACGACTCGTGCCAGGAGAGGACCTTAGGACGTCATCACTTCATACGTCATCATTAGGTGCTTTTGTTTATTATCTGACGTTTTCAATCGTACTATATATAAACTAAGCTTCTGGTCGATTTCTCAATACAGTTTTGTGTTGTAAACATTCATTTTAGTATTTTTACTCCATGTGATAATTTGGTTTATAACTTTTCAAAAGAAAAACTAAATTTATTTATTTTTCTCAGACACCCGTATTTCGTTTTAGTATTTTCTGGTATTATATTATTACCAAATTATTTTCTAAATCATGAAATTAATAAATTCTTTTTGTAAACAAAATTTACCGATAAGAAAATATTATAACCCCTAAATAAAAGCCCCAGATTCCCACAAAAACAAGTCAAACCCTCATTCACCGACGCCATTACTTGTTCTTACTCATCATCTAGCCAACCCCGGTGTCGAGTTACCTGGGTCTCACTCTAATCACATTGTGTGAATATCATTATAGTCTCAACCGCTTACATTATTAGAATTGTAAAAATAAACATTATTAAATAAATAAATAAAATTCCCTGGTCTGGAATGTAAGCGAGAATTGTAGCTTACGTGTTCAAAGTGACTAACATGAAATAGATCTACTCTCTATCGAAGGCATACGTCCAAACTTGTAATAAAGAAGCTAGTAGTACGACTACTATCGTTAAAAGAGATATTGTGGCATCTCTCTCTTTCTAGAGAGAGAGAGAGAGAGAGAGAGAGAGAGAGAGAGAGAGAGAGAGAGAGAGAGAGAGAGAGAGGAGAGAGAGAAAGAAAGAGTCAGACAGACAGAGAGAGAGAAATTATATATATATATATATATATATATATATATATATATATATAGCCTATATATATATATAGAGAGAGAGAGAGAGAGAGAGACCGTCAGACAGAGAAAGAGAGAGAGTGAGAGAGATTATATAAATATATATACATAGAGAGAGAGAGCGAGAGAGAGAGAGAGACCGACAGACAGACAGATAGAGAAAGAGAGAGAGAGAGTAAGAGAGATTTTATATATATATATATATATATATAGAGAGAGAGAGAGAGAGAGAGAGAGAGAGAGAGTAGAGAGATAAAGAAAGAGTCAGACAGACAGACAGAGAAAGAGAGAGAGAAATTATATTTATATATATATATATATATATATATATATATATATATATATATAGAGAGAGAGAGAGAGAGAGAGAGAGAGAGAGAGACCGTCAGACAGAGAAAGAGAGAGAGTGAGAGAGATTATATAAATATATATACATAGAGAGAGAGAGAGCGAGAGAGAGAGAGACCGACAGACAGACAAATAGAGAAAGAGAGAGTAAGAGAGATTATATACATATATATATATATAGAGAGAGAGAGAGAGAGAGAGAGAGAGAGAGAGAGAGAGAGAGAGACCGTCAGACAGAGAAAGAGAGAGAGTGAGAGAGATTATATTATATAAATATATATTCATAGAGAGAGAGAGCGAGAGAGAGAGAGAGACCGACAGACAGACAAATAGAGAAAGAGAGAGTAAGAGAGATTATATACATATATATATATATATATATATAGAGAGAGAGAGAGAGAGAGAGAGAGAGAGAGAAGAGAGGGACAGACAGGCAGAGAAATAGAGAGAGAGGGACAGACATACAGATAGGCAGAGAAATAGAGAGAGAGAGGGACAGACATACAGACAGGCAGAGAAAGGGAGAGAGAGAGAGATTAAAGACATAAAGAGGTGACTATCATTACACTCCTTTGAGAGAAAATGTTTAAAGAAGAGTCATTAGAATTAGATATAACTAAAAAAGGAACATGATAGTTGCCGGTTACTGGCAGTGGGAGAGATGTATGGCTTACTAACACAGAGACGCTTGTGTGTAGTATACTTGCTCTTAACTGGGGAGTAAGAGAGATATCTACACGCTCCCCGTATTTAAAAAAGTGTTAACAAAATAAAAGGAAGCATCGCTCCATCTATACCAGGAACCAAAACTAATATTGACTATTATTTTTATGAATAATAAATATAATAGCCTAATATGTTTTGGCAAAAAAGCTTCCCGACGTCCCAACAACTGTGTAATTTGAAGTGCCAAAACAGTATAAAGTATGATTTATAGAGATAAAAATCCACACGGTGTTGCCCTTCTGACCCCCCCCCAAGTTGTGCCCTCTCAATACATCACCCAACCTACTACCCTGCTTCCAATTTACTGGAAGTTAAGGAGAAGTATGGCTTACGTTTACAGGGTACCTCAAATATACATATTCTCCCACCGGGTGGAAGAACGGGGTGTTCTCTCCCCACGATATTCTAAGAAATGCGCCGATGAGGAAACATCAAAGCTCTAACTTCCCATATGTACCACCAAAAACCGTCGCCACTCCACCAGACCATTACCCGTTCTCACATATCATCCGACCAAACATGGCGTCCAGTTAGTTCTTGCCGTTGCTAGCTGCAAGTTATTACAAAGAAATGTAGCTTTAATTAACGCAGACTGTAAGCATCGGAAATGACGTAAGACGTGGCCAGGTTGAGTAACAAACCAGTTTCATGAATCGATCGGTCGGAGCAAGTGAGGTTAGATGGCTACTGAAATTGTTTTGTTAGTTAAAAGTAAACGTGTCGAAACATGTCGTTAAGGCTTCGAGTAACGGATCTTTAGAGATAAAGAATAAGGTCAAACACAGAGACTTGGGGCAAACCCGCGGCGGTTTCTTTCCACTTCTGGGGTTTTTTTGATGTTTCAATTAATTTTTTTTCTTAATCACTCAAAATATTTCACCTTTAATCGTAATATAAATCTTTAATTATAAATAATGCCATCTAAATCTTGTAACGTTTATTCGTTAAGTACACACAAATATATTTATATAATATAAAAAAATACTCTTAAAATGAGTTTTGTTAATACAACTGCGTTTAAAGACATTATTTTTGCCAACACAAACACGATCAACAATATTGTACAGCTAAGCCTCCACGTGTAACTTTCAAGTACACAAAATAAAATAATTGCTTTTTCTGTTCCTAAAGCAGTTTCTCTGAGTTTTCTTGTTTTTATAAGAATAAGTTATTTTTATAAAATGTTTACATTTCCTTGAATGAGTCCATATAGCGGAATGGATTAGAGAAAGTAAGAATACAGGACCAAAGGAAAATGACCTTGGGGAGGAGCACAAGACTATTATGTGGGTGTCCAAATACCTAATGATTGCCAACGATAAGGAAGACCTAAGTTACGTGACAAAAAAATTAACGTGCTGGACTCACGATACATTTATCTAAATGTGTCGTCCATATTTGATACTCGGCTGTAACGAAATAATTTTTTTCAGAACAGACACGATAAAATCCGTTGGGAGCTGGCAGATACCTAAGTATTATGTCCAACGAGACAGGGCAATAGGAGATAATTAAATCCAAGATAGAAACAATAAAGTCAGATAAACAATTACAGCCCTGAACCCTCTACTTTGGAATATAATCATGAAAACAGATAGTTAGAAAGATAAAATTATAGTTCGGTTTGAGGGTTTTACGATTTGGAGGTTTATACGATTTAATTTTTATAAGGTTTGCTGGTATATACGATTTGGTGATTTATACGGTTTTGTAGTTAATTCGGTTTGGTGGTTTATACATTTTTATGGTGTTTACGATTTGGTGGTTTATACAATTTGTTGCTCTATACTATTTAATAGTAGGCCTATATACGATTTGGTGGTTTAAATGATTTAATGGTATGTCGGATTTGGTGGTTGATTCGATTTAATAGTATATACAATGTAATAGGTTTTACGATTTTCTTGTTTATACGATTTGGTGGCTTGCGATGTTACCAAAGGCTATAGAAGTAGGCACACTACATTTTTGATGTCTTGCAGTCTAAACATACACTGGCTGCCTGTAAATCTTAAATCTAGGTCGGGACAAGCTTTTTTAACTTACAGATAAATACAATAATTGTGTATTTATTAAAAATATATAATTTCGCCAAATACCTACAATTGCCTACCTCTATACATACATTTAATGTCATCTCTTGATAATACAGTAAAACTTTGATATTCCTACTCAGGCCAAACAAGAAAACTTTTATTAAAGTCACTTTTTCTTAAATAATTACAATTATTATAAATATGCATTTACATATGACAGAATCACAATATCAAGTGGTAAAATAGAAACCAGAATTAATTAATTGAATTTAATTAGTAAATTAATATTTGAAAACTTAAATTAACAACATGTACCATCAAATTTAAGTTTTTTAAAATGTGTTTGAACTTGAGTAACTAGTGAGAACAAAAGTAAATATTACAGAAGTCCTCTCAAATCTCACCAAATACTAGTTTAACAATCCAGACTAGTTTCGGCAACTCTCAGTGTTAACCAACCACTGATGAAGGCTTCGTCGTTGTCGAAACTATTCTGACTTATTAAACTAGTGTTTAGTGAGATTTGAGTGTACTGTTTTAATATTTACCTTTGATTCCTTAGATTAGTAAGCTAATAGTGTTTCAACGGATGATTAAAGTATCACAAAATAAACATGTCAACAAGTTTCGTTAGCGAGATTGTTTCAATTATTTTCAACGATACTTATAAATACTCCATACGACATCAGGTGTTTACTTTTTACAAATAACGATTGTTTTATTATTTTATATTGTTCAAGAGTCTGTACAATAAGGCGCCGTTATATAATTAAGTTGACTTTGATTGCCCATTACAAGTTCGCATGTTAATAGATTTCTTTGTCTTACACTGTAACTATAATCAAGAAAGAAACAGTCAGTGTTTCTCGGAACTATGGACCAAAGTTTACGACCGCAAGCCAGCGCCCCAACACAAAGGACTTATCTCTAGGCGAGTCAGTTGACATTGTGATAAGGGATTGTTAACATTGGTCCTTCCAGAAGGTTACAAAGGACTCGTTGCTTGTAAGGATTACGTTTGAACTCCAATAGCGGTGTTTGAGAAGAGGGGTGGTTGGTTAGTACCCTCTTAGAGCATGGAGGATAACGTTTTATAGTTGTAAATCCTCAAATATATAATAACCCAAACTAAAAACGTTCGATGCTTTTATGTTATATTTCTAATCTCTTTAGACATTATGAATACAATGCATTGTTCATATGTGTTATTACACCTTATCTCTTGAGGAGATTTTTTATAACAGATTATGTATACTTTAAACAAATTGATGTTAAATTTACAAAATGTTTTATTGTAATCACTAAAGTTTTAGCCGTTATAATAAAGTAATATTTTAATTTGGACATTTTGCACATATATTTTGAGTTTTTTTCAATAAATATTTACTTTACTAATGACTTTTACATTAGTTTATGACTATACGAACTTTAATTTTGTAAATTTGTAAAAACTTACTGAGACAGAACGTTTTTGATAGCTCCTTGGCGGTCTCCATCAGTGTGTAAATTTTCCGTCATAAACAAATGAAAAAGCGATTAATTACGGTTCACTGAACGTAATGGACTACAAAATTAAAGATGGAAAAGATTACCGTATAAATTCACTGTTTCTATAGAATAACAGAATAAAAATTGTGGGATATATTTTTGTTCATATAAATAGATGATTATTTTGCTTCATAACTAAGAGAGGGTAGACACATCTTTTTACGCTAGTTGAGAACAAATCCACTTCATACAAGCTACCCTCCAAAAGTGATGTTCTAATGTGCCTCTACTGTACGGGGGTTCAGGTATTCACACCTCTTGTGACCCATATGGAGACCAGGCTTACTTGAGATACGTCATCCTGGACATGCAATTCCTCATCTTCCCTCTATCAGGGATTTATAAATCCCTACATTAATCCACCCTATACCCCAACCCTTTCTTCTCTTTTGAAGGCTATATTAGTCAGACTGGGTTGTTGCCCTTGAAACTACGAAATAAATTAATAAGTAAGAGTGTCTGTATCGGGGCCAATCTGCTTCAGATAGGGTTAAGCATGAAATGTCCACATGGCAAAAACTCCTTTTTTAACATAAAAATCAGTTTGGTCACGTGTTAAAGAAATAAAATGCAAATTGCTTCGGACATTGGTGGAGATGTATAAACCTAGTCTTACACGCACAAGATGGACAGGAAATCAGCAAGATATTCGCTTAACATCGTCACCTGATGTCTTTAAAATGGAAATGGTGGAAATGTATTTATCACGGTTATTCAATGTGATCTAGGTGGAGCATGAAACCGATCTGTGACATCTGGGGCGGCGGTCAACTACACTTAGCGAGAGCTCGATAACTGGACTAATCAAATTTGAACGGTTGCAATAACTTATGACTATGACTCGCCGATGACGTCGGACGGCCATGATGATTTTGGAACTTATTCAAACGCGTTCGTTTCACCTCCACCGTAGAATGTTTATTGGACGTTTGGTCATAACTGGAATTTATCCAGTTGTGCGACAGTTAGCAGTTTGTACTAATTTCGTTAAAAAAGAACATCTGAAAACTATTGAATGAAATTGAATAAAATATTTTTCAGTTCTATCTATTTTTTCTCACTCGCCTTGTTCGGATTGTCAATCATTAGCAAAACGTTTTTTTATTTATCCACTCAATATCAATTTTTTTTCAACTTGTAGTAGATCACCCTTGATGTTAATACACTTTTTCAAATGTTAATTACTAAATTAAATTTAATTATGCATTAATTTTAGTTTTATATTCCAGAAAACGTTCCGTAAAAGGGACAAGGTATGCAATATAATTATTTCGCCCCTTTTGGCTTAAAATAATTGATAACATATATCATTTCATGAAACAGCTGATTTTATCTTATAGGTTATACGTGAGAGCAGCTGTTTTAACGCATAGGTTATGTTATTTTAATTATATTAACTGTAATTATTCAGTAAAAAGTAACTAAAACAGAATTTCTCTTTGTTAACCTAAATAAGAATTGACTTTAAAAGTGTTTGTTTATTTCACCTGTTCATCATTATGTTATCTTAGTGGCTTAGCAATAACAATTGTTTGATATTCTCGTTTAACTATAAAATGTATAAAGAAAATATTATTTCCCAAAATAGTTTAAATTCGTGTTTATGTATTCAAGTAGGGTCTACTGCTAGATATAATTTATAATTTACCTTTTTAAAGTATAATGTTTTTTTAGTTTCGTCTGATACTTTTAAGGGTTGAGAAAAACTCCCGGTTCAAGTCATCATTTTTCGGACGAGATTTAGCAATCTGAAAATACGCATTAACTTAAGAGATAACGTATGTTCTATAAATCAGTTGTATCTATTACTCAATTACTGCAGTTTGTGTATCGTGTATAATTAAATTACGTGATATTAATCAATAACTGTTATCAGTGAATGAATGTATATTTATAATTCAATAAATCTTACTACAAAGGAGGCAACATGATAATGAATAACAATTTTATACTAATTTTTCACGCTTCAGACGTGCTCGACACTTCTTTAGAAACAAGTTCAATTGATTCGTAAATCAATTTAAAACACACTGCTTACATAACTCATTATGTGTAAGGAAAGTGGTCCTTTCCAAGTCTAGACCGGGAAACAGGTGGTAATTTTTCCCAGATTGTGTGTAGTTATGCGTTCGGCAGCCATTTGCGCTTGCCGTCTGGTGCATGTTCTAGATAGGTGTTTAGAATCAGCTGTTCTTATTAATTTAGTTGGCTGTATAAACGTAAATTAAACCGTGGTAATTTTTACGAAACTATTATTGTGTACTTTTGATGAAATGAATAAACCTAACTAGCAATGAAAACTGTAATATTAACATTTAAAATGCACATAAATGTTTATTAATAAATAAACTGCTAATAAACCAACTAAGTTTTAAATAAGGTAAATATTAAATTTATTGTTTGTAAATCTATGGTTAAAGTTGTATTTGTTTTCATTCTATAGATTATAATATTTGTATTATTATTATTTTTGCAGTGTAATGAAAAGTATCGTTTATAACTCATACCTAAAGTGTTTACAGGTCTCGTAAGACACGATCGCGTTTTTTAAAAGGCCACTTTCTGTACTAGTTATGAAACGTACTATTTCAAATCCGTAAATATTTGAACAGAACCCAAGGCTATTGACTACATTTTTCACTCCAGTGTTCGCTTATGTCGGCCAATCCCATGTCTGCTACTTTTCTTTAGCAAAATACTGTATTTTCATTAAAATAGTTTTAGAGACAGCCTAGTTCGTAAAAAATATTTAAATTTCGAAATTCCATAAAACCTCCGTCATTATTGTATCTCCCTTAACCGTCTCGAGTTCGTAACGACGTCACGCCTTCTCGTACACCTCCAAGATATACAATGTTTGGACAGGACCTCTTGGAATGCGATGAGAGTCGTAAAATGGGGGTGAGTGTACCGATAAACGTTGGGGGTGGGCTTAGATATACCTTTAGGCAGTTCAGAAAAGCCGACAATGGAAATTTACAACTCAAGTATAATTTACTTTAATTTGGGGTAAATGATTTAACGCCAGTTGAAACTTTACTGACATTATCTGGGGATTTTATCCCTAGATGGATTAGGGTTTGGATATTGTCTTCTTATACTATTATTGATGAATATGTCCTTCAAATTATTTTTTCCTTGTTTTCGTTAGTATGATAACTTTTTTAGTAGCCTATTTCTTTCTGGTCATGGAAGATTTTATAATTCGGAAAAGCAGGGTTTAAAAAAACACTTCCTGTAAGTTAATAAATCTATATTAACTTAATAAAATGCCCTTTCACTTATAATTTATAATGTCTTTAGCCTTATAATTTAGTTGCATTATTTAATCCTTCGCCCCTTTAAATCAACAAAAATTCTCAATCCAACTCTGGTTAAAGTTACCTCAGCGTGATGTTTTATTTTTCGGTCATATAAAGTATTTTTAATATTTTAACAGATGTTAACTTTCCTACATATCTTACCATTACTATTCCTCTACTTATATTTGGAAATATTTGGTAAACTGTTTTTATTCAGAGATTCGTTTTCAAGACAGAACAGAATTTCATCTCGTAGGGCGTGATAAAATTACTCTTAAAATATAGATTATTTGAAGGACTAAAATAGAAACGCTTGGCATTTATCGAAAATTAATTTTTAAAGGTATATAAATTATTTTCAGAACCTTTTACCAAGCAGGCTGAAAGGATTATAGTATGCTTTTAAATTACTATCATTCTTACCTCAATTCTCATTTTACCTGCGTTACATCGTTAAAAGCACGGCGTGAAGGTAGATAAACAAACGACTGTATTCATGATAGCGATAATTAACCCCTACCCCTAATATAGAGCATTTATTGGACTAGCATTACATTCGTTTTGTAATAATTCTCTTGGTTTCAAGCTTCTACCTAAAAACAATAGTTCCAGAGGACGAAGTTCAGCCACTACAAAGCAACAAATGCAAACGTGTTATTAACTTTTACTCGCGCAGTATCTTAACCTCTGGTGGTTTTAGTCACACTTCGGCTACTAATATATGGTAAGTAACCCGACACTATCACCGGAAGTGTGGAAGAAAAGGCAACAATGCGTTCCGGAAGTGGGCGAGCGGCCGCATCGTACTCAGTGCGGTTGGGATTTTAATTATTTGCTGATAATAATGGCTTTAACCTAACGATTAACTAAGGGAAAACACTCTCTTTGTTGTTTAGCTTACGCTGTGTTACCGGGGTATTTATCCCACTTTTTGTGGAAGGAACGAAATAATTATCAAAGAATTATATTCAATTCAACATAAAAATTTTAATCCACTGTTCGAACTAAATTGTTTTATTCTTTTTTTACTATGTTATACAAAATTATATATATATATATATATATATATATATATATATATATATATATATATATATATATAAAGAACAAAAGTCAAAATACAAATACAAGAATTATATTTGAATTTACAAATAATTCAAATTACACAAGAATACATATTGCGATATATATATATATATATGTGTGTGTGTGTGTGTGTGTGTGTGTGTGTGTGTGTGTGTGTGTGTGTGTGTGTGTGTGTGTGTGTGTGTGTGTGTGTGTGTGTGTGTGTGTGTGTGTGTGTGTGTGTGTGTGTGTGTGTGTGTGTGTGTGTGTGTGTGTGTGTGTGTGTGTGTGTGTGTGTGTGTGTGTGTGTGTGTGTGTGTGTGTGTGTGTGTGTGTGTGTGTGTGTGTGTGTGTGTGTGTGTGTGTGTGTGTGTGTGTGTGTGTGTGTGTGTGTGTGTGTGTGTGTGTGTGTGTGTGTGTGTGTGTGTGTGTGTGTGTGTGTGTGTGTGTGTGTGTGTGTGTGTGTGTGTGTGTGTGTGTGTGTGTGTGTGTGTGTGTGTGTGTGTGTGTGTGTGTGTGTGTGTGTGTGTGTGTGTGTGTGTGTGTGTGTGTGTGTGTGTGTGTGTGTAAATTACCTATACACAGTAATAAATTACATGTGTAATTGTAAATTCAAATATAATTCTTGTATTTGTATTTTGACTTTTGTTCTTTATTAATACACAAGAAAACATATTGCCATATATATATATATATATATATATATATATATATATATATATATATATATATCGCAATATGTATTCTTGTGTAATTATAAAGAACTAAGTCAAAATACAAATACAAGAATTATAATTGAATTTACAATTCAAAGCTCATCAGGAATATTAAACAATATATAATTTTTATAACGGTTTTCTTTATTATTAAAAGTTCATAACAGTTTAATTAAAAAAGGTTTTCAAACCAAAATTTCAAGATAATTTTAAACACACACACACACACACATATATATATATATTTATATCTTCCTTTCCCACTTTGATAAAAGGATTTCTGAAAGAAAAGATTTTTACTCTTTAAAAAAATGATGAAGGTCTCTCACCAAGCTCTTTCTCTTACGTAGTAACAATGGAAAGAGGACCAGTACTGAGTTACAATCACTGAAACTAAAAATGTTTTGAATTTTTTCCCGACAGGAGTAGGTCTACAATTGTAGAAATTTACCACAATTTCAAAATCTTTTCTGTCTGTTTTTTCGAAAGCCACTCATGGCAGTATAGATTATCGCTAACAGCTGTTTTAGTCTTCACATAAAAATAAAAACAGTTTTAAAATTCACTTGCCTATACATTATAAATATCGTATAATGTAATAAATGGTGCAATACCATATGATTTCATACAACAGCTGTTTTACTCGTAGATTCTATCTGCTAAAAGTAAACTAATAAATTTATTATTACACTTTTGCTATTACTTGCGACCAGACTTTTTATTAACTAAAAGTTGTTAAATTGGTAACTTATGTAAGTTAACAATTTAACAACTTTTAGTTACCAAAAAGTCTGGTCGCAAGTAATAGCAAAAGTGTAGGCTAATACGAATTAACAACCAGCTCGTCATGAACTGCAACAAGATTTCGATATTTAATCAATTTAAAAGTAAAATTCATAGATAGTGTACTGCATGTGTTAAATTTTAAATTTCTAATCTTAAAATTTAGAACGACAATAATAATTAATATTGTATTTTTATGTTCAAACAACTACCTTTAAACGTTAGTAATTTATTCTTATTAAGGGTGTGACACAAGTCGGGTTGAGGGATGTGCTTGAAAGGGGGGGGGGGTGTAATCAGTACTCATCAAACAGCTCATTGCCTTCTTGTCAAATAATTGTTTCATTTTAAACACGGAAATCAAATTTAAAAGAAGTAGATAGTATTAAATGAAACTTAGGTCAATTCCTATTTAGTTCAAGAAAGACAAATTTTATTTTAGCAACTATTTATTAAATAATTACAATTACACCACTACTAACTATAAGTTATATATACATATATATATATATATATATATATATATATATATATATATATATATATAAATTTATAATTAAAAATATTTTGAAGAATAATATATGTATTAAAACTATTCTTGTTTTTGAACTATTTTAAATTTATTAACTATATTAAAAGAAAACATATCACCATATTATATATATATATATATATATATATATATATAGCCTTTATCTTGTTCGAAATTTCTATCGTTAATAAAATGCTTTTTATTCATACCCTCAAGTCCAAATAAAATTTTGTCAAACTTTAAGAGGATTGTTATTAAAATGTATATATATAAAGTTTTTCAAATATCAATATATTATTTTTAATTTAAAGAAGTTGTCTTTAGGTTCGATTCGAACTGTCATGACTACATGTTCGAAGTTCAGCAGTTGTAGCCGTCATACAAATCGAATCTAACTTAAAGATATGTACATTTTTAAAATCAAACGCTTTTAATGTCAATTTCTACTTGGGTCAACAAAGAGAAATTTTATTTTAGTTACTTATTATTAGATAATTACAGTTAATACAATTGAAGTAACATAACATATGCAATAAAACAGCTATTCTAACATATAACATATAAAATAAAATCAGCTGTTACATGAAATCATATATGTTATCACTTACTTTAAGACAAAAGGGGCGAAATAACTATATTGCATACCTTGCCCCTTTTGTGAAAGGTTTTTCTGGATTATAAAACTAAAATTAATTCATAATTAAATTTAATTTATGAATTAATATTTGAAAAAAACTATATTAACATCAAGTATTAACCACTACAAGTTTGAAGCTTGAGCGGATGTATAAAAAGTATTTTATTAACGATTGAAAATTTGAACAATGTATACATAGGGAGATTGTGATCCAACAGTAGGAATTGAAAAATTGGATAACGTAACCCATACATTAGTAGCTTAGTTATTCGTATTTCCCAAGTAAAAAGTAGTTAGACCAATTAATCGCCGTAAGCGAGTTTCGTTATGCCTAAATGGTTTTTAAATCTTTCAAGGAAAACCCATAAATTCAGTTAGCATTTTTTGCAATAAAAAATAGTAAAAGTATAATTTGTAAAATATTAAAATAAATATTTGTAATTATAAGTAGCAGAAAACGTTATCAAATAGAATTTAAATCAAATAATTTACATTATTAAACAACGAACCATTGCCAGATTCATCTATCCTGTGTTGCAAACCGCAACTGTATTTACGAATACTGGACCGGATTTGTCAATTCGAAACGGTATCATAATATGGCCGCCTTCTCTGTTCAAAACACGGTTGTCCGGTATTTGCATATTGCTTTGTTTTTGAAGCTTTAGAAGGGAAATAAAAGACAACACCAGCGAGCTCTTGATAACAATTACATTTTAGGTCATTTCCTGTGCAATTGTTCGTTCCGCTTTCCCAGTCTGTTATACAAGGCAAGGCGATAAGTTCCCTGCCTCGGAGATTTCAACTCGTGGTATGTCAGGTGGGCAGTTAGCCAGCCTACCAGCTGTTATGCTCGACTTCCGTTTTAAATTTACCACACTTGGGTTAACATCGAACTCTGGATTTGCAATGCATTCTTTTGTTTTTAGCAACTTTTCATAGAATGTATTGCTTTTTATAAATGTATTTAGCTAATATTATATACTAATATTTTGCTCGTTAAAATAATTTATATAGTCTATGTATGGGTTAATTGGACTTGTAGTTCTATGTGGTAAAGAATTTTTACAAAATACTAGTGTAAACAAGGTTTAAGTTTCTCATAATGAGAAATAAGAATAAATTTAAGTAAAATAAATCGTTAGGAAATATCAATTTTCTTACCTTTAAAGTATGAAATATATAATTTATTTTTTACAGATATACTTTTATCAACGTTTAAAGGTAGTTGTTTGAACATACAAATACAATATTATTTATTATTGTCGTTCTAAATTTTAAGATTAGAAATTTAAAATTTAACACATGCAGTACCCTATCTATGAATTTTACTTTTAAATTTATTAAATATCGAAATCTTGTTGCTGTTCATGACAATTATATAATATTAATCCCAACATTATAGCCGTGGTCGAAGCCGCCGAAGACCTACCACATTGGAGGAAGAACTTCACCGTTTTGTAATTAATTGTAACATAATTGACTGGTCGGGCCAGTTCTAAATCTTTGCCTGCCCAATATTTACTACCTGCGCCTCTGGCCTGCGCTTTGGGTCAAAGTACAAGCTCTGCATTTCTATAAAGTTTTATGGCTTGCCCTAAGGGAAAGGTCGATCGTGTAGCATGTAAAACTCTTCAGTGGTTACTGTCAAGTAATTTATTTGCCTTTTCGAAAGTTTTCAAACCTGGATAGGTAATTATGTTCAAACTATTTCTACATGGAGTTTATAGGCAAATGTCTGCAAAGTATATTTTGTGTTAACAACGTGTAACTTATATGAAAGTAATGTTAGTTTTCTGTAAAGTATCCTTATATGGAGTTTATAAACAATTTGGTGTAAATTATACCTCCAATGAGTTTATAGACAGTTGCTTTGCAAAGTATGCCTGCATTGAGTTATATGTGGCATTACTCATGTAAGTATATTTGCAAGGATTTTATAAACAGTTTAATATTACCATATCCCTGCCTACAATGATGGTTGTTCTACTACATACGGCAATGAAGTCCACGCCTTTACCTAAACAAGTGGTTTTAGGTACTTTACCTAAAAAGTATACGTTTAGATTTTGTATAACCAAATATATAGTCGTATAAAGCTTGGTTATGTTTCCCACACGTAAATTTATGAAATGTTTCTATAGAAACTTGTACATATATATTAAATATTTTCTGTTCGTCTTAGCAAGTATTTATGCTCATCGACACGACAAACCGTATATTTCTTGTTTAGAGTGTGTAATTCAATAAGGTTGTCTATGTAAAAAGGATAAAATCAAATTTAAGTAGCCTTTAGCTAAGAATTTTTGAACATCATATTCTTATAATAATTAATTTTTACATTATATTATTTTATTACCCATTATTATGTATATTTCTATATATTATTATTACATTAGTTAATATTGTATTATATTATAATATATAATTATTATAATATAATGTAATAATTATATTGTATTGTATTGTATTGTATTGTATTGTATTGTATTGTATTTTATTGCATTGCATCGCATCGTATCACATAACATAACATTACATTAAATTACACTACATTATTTTATATTATGTTATATTGTACTATATTATATTATATTATACTATATTATAATATACTATATTATATTATATCATACTATATTATATTGTATTGTATTGTATTGTATTGTATTGTATTGTATTGTATTGTATTGTATTGCATTGCATCGCATCGCATCGCATCACATAACATAACATAACATTACATTACACTATATTATTTTATATTATATTATATTGTACTATATTATATTATATTATACTATATTATAATATACTATATTATATTATATCATACTATATTATATTGTATTGTATTGTATTGTATTGTATTGCATTGCATTGCATCGCATCGCATCACATAACATTACATTACATTACACTATATTATTTTATATTATATTATACTATATTATATTGTATTGTATTGTATTGTATTGCATTGCATCGCATCGCATCACATAACATTACATTACATTACACTATATTATTTTATATTATATTATATTGTAATATATTATATTATAATATATTATATTATACTATATTATAATATACTATATTATATTATATCATACTATATTATATTACATTACATTATTTTATATTATGTTATAATATATTATATTCGATTAGATTAGATTATTTGTTTTATCTTATAATTATGTATGTCTATCTGATCAAATAATTAAAATATTAAAAAATAAAACCAATTACACCTAGAGAATAGTTATCAAATCACTGTAAGGGTGGAATAATTACTTTATTGTCTCTCATTTAGGAAGCGTCTCTCTCTAACATGGTCACAACAGAAGCAATTACTACCTGTAGACAAGGCGACAGCATAAGGTGTATAAAATCCTTTTAAAATTAAAAACTAAAAGCTTATTTAGCTGAAACTATTACACGTGCTTCTTAGGCCCTCATTTTGAGCTTACCTTAAATGTTCTCTTATTAAAAGGCATACATTTACCTATGAAAAGAACGGAACCAACTATTACACTATAATAGTCTTGCGTTAGGGAAAACTATTGACGCCGAACATGTAGGACTGGATTTTGCGGTGAAATAATCTAATTTGAGACTAGAGTAAGAAGATGTGATGGCCGCAGGTGCTGAACCCATTGCGTAAGCCAATCATGCAGCGTCTGATACGGAGAATTTTTAAATTTCTCGACTGGAAAAACAAGGCGCGTTCAATAATTTATTGGCTGACGACTAACTATATGCACAGCGAAATCGAAGAACACGTTCTATCTATTGGTTAGTAATTAAGTTTGAACAATGCTCAAAGTTTAGTTCAGCGGCAAGAGTTTTAGAAACCAAAAAATAAAGATTTTTTAAATGTACACCTCATGCCATTGTTTCTGTACTGTTTTTTGTTTCGCTTATTAGATAATATTTAGCTTTACTGTTTACTTCTTTAAAAGTTAACAGTTCACCTTAATCTAATGAAAACGAGTTTGGTTACCTCCATGTCAAATAATAATTAATTGCTTAACAAGTAACAACCCCTTAATC